>DF357668.1:33614-80553 GCA_000787875.1 Solanum virginianum | reverse complement strand
CGAAAATCGATGAACGATATTATAATTGGCACGAGTAGAGTCGTGAGAGTCATATCCACAAAAATCATTATCGAAAACCCCAAAAGATTAGTAAAATGTTCATATTTGAAAACAAAATATTTTCTATTCCAAATTCTTTTAAAATTGTTCAAATTTCATAAAAGAGTATCGTGGGTCCCATGGCCAATGGAAAACCAGACTGGCCCACTTAAAAACGAACATACTTACCCTAGATCCTACAAATCTCTATGAGAAATTTCAAAATAGTTTTTGAAGTAATCCGAGCGTTTTATCAAAAGTTATGGACGTTCGAAGTTTAAAAATCAAATAAGAATAAACCCTTGCAAAATTTATCAAATTTCCCATAATCTTGTAGTTTACAACCATTAAGAACACAAAAGTCAATCTTATGACGAATTTGACATAAGAATGCCAAGAAATAAATACGGATGGTACGCAAGCTCGGATTGTGGGGATAGAGTTTGAACCTGAACTACCCTGACTTAGGAGGAACATACTTAGTCTAGATCACACAAATCACTATGAAAGGTTTCCGAATAGTTTTTAAGGCAATTCGGGCTTTTTGTCAAAAATTACGATTATTGACCCTTTTCAAAGTATTAGAAAAATATATTCCTTCAACGTATCAAACTTTCCATACTTTTATAACTTACGGACTTTAAATGTACAAGAGCCAAAATATGACTAATTTTTATAAGAATACCAAGAACGAACATAGGACATGTTTAAGCCTGAATTGTAAAGGAAGAGGGATCTTTCGAAACTTTTAGCTTTAACTATTTTTAACTAAGTCATGCCATAGAATAGAATGCTTTACATACCTCAATTCCTTCGCCAAACTAATCCCAATGCCATACTAAGTCATTCCATAGAATAGAATGCTTTACATACCTCAATTCCTTCGCCAAACTAATCCCAATGCCATACCAATCTAACTTATACTTCCGGATGTCCAACGTCTACAACAAATCACAATAATGCCAATGGTTAGCGAAAAGACTTTTTGGGCCTTAAATCCCAAATTTACCCCTAATTTTATAAAAATTTCGACTACACTTTCCCTTAAAATAGACCACCCCGAGAATCCATCTCGGCTCCAATTAATCAACACAACAACACCAACATCAACAACAACATCAACAAATACCTCCAATACTAATATTACAATAAATTTACTAAAGAACCTCATTTTATCACAACTATAAAAAAAGGGAAGTATACTATACCTACAAGATTTTCTTTCAATTTAACATACTACAACATACATACAATCTTTATTTTACATAAAACAAGACTAGAAATCATCATACCTTTTAAACCCCTTAAAAGGATCCAAATCGCTAAAGTCATCGAAAGAGGCATTTTCTTGGCCAACCAACACCTCCACGCTACTTAGGGGACTCACTATATCAAGCTTGTAGCGTCAAAATAATTTTAGGATTGAAAAACGTGAATTATGGTACCACTACTGTAGCAACCCGAGAGCTTGGAATGGCTTGTTCTTGTGCTTAAATTTTTCAAGTGTGGGAAACTAGAATGAAGAGTGAAGGCTTGGCATATATTTATCCATATCAATTTGGCCCCACTCCCACACTTGTTACAATGGAAAATTAACACAATTTGAAGGTGGGAAATCACACATAATCTTTAAGACTCCTAGTTTTGAAGATTACACTTTAGTCCCCAAACTTTTTCTAAGTGAGCCAATTAAGGACATATGAATCCTAACAACCTAGGTTTTTAAAATTCTACTTGAACCCCCAAACTTTCCAATAATGTCACTTTAGTCCTGAATTTTCCAAGATTGCAACATTAGTTCCAAATTTTGTAATGGTTCCAATACACCACAATATGGGTTCTAACAAAAATGTCATCTTAAAATAACACAAAGTTATGCATATTTCGAAATCTAAAACCTAATCCTAAACTAAGTAAGAAAACTACTCCTAATTAAACTAGGAAAAATTAATGTATATAACATGTAAAGAGGATTAAAAAAAGTAGTAAAACATGTTCCAATACCAAAGACCTAATATGCTATATATGGAAGCTTTATTAAAATCAAGTCCCACTCAAATTAGGAAAACTAATCCAAACTTAAGTAGGAAAACAAATGTTGGTACTCTTTCACGACTTGCACACCACATTCCATTGAGTGTTTTATGATCTATGAAAAAGCCATCGTGGTGTCTTCCTTAGCCATCTTTTTTGTCCTTTAAGGTCCAGGAAGTGCTCACCAATAACGAGTTCGTTAACGACTTGTCAAGAGCACCACAAGCTATGAAGGAGCTTGTGGTGTTGTGCCTTAGTTTGCTGCATAAATGTGGCCCTGGGCAGGTCTCTCCACGCCTCATCAAGTACACCACATGCCGTGGTATGGCTCATAGTGGTTGCCTTTGCTTTGTTGCTGGATGCATTCACCTGGACGAGTAGATCCACGGGCCGTCCAATGCACCACGGCCCTTAAAGGGGCTCGTAGTGTGCTCCTTTGTCCAAATTATTTTCTAAATGTCTCCACTATCCAGTGCACTCTTTTCATATATTTTGCTTGCTTGCGTAGGATTTTACCATGTGAAATTGTTGCAATACCTTATTACCAACCCAATCTAGTAGCTTAACGCTTGGTTGCCATCTCATATTCTTGAACTAAATGGTTTCTTCTAGCTTCCAAATGCTTCTTTCATGCATACTTAGTTCCAAATTCTATCAAAACCTCACAAATTCAAGTTTATGGCTACCAACACATGGTTACTCCATTCTTCTGGAAAGCTAAACAAAAACGCATATCTATCTAACAAAATGTGCTTGAGAACGTACACTAATACTATGTTTTGGGCATCATAAATATGGTCTTTTCGAGCCACATCAGTGATCCCGGTGGGTCTGGGTATTAAAGAATTGTCCTGAAAGCTAAACAAAATCATATTTCTAACTAATAAAATGTGCTTAATAACGTACACTAATACTATGTTTTGGGCATCGTAAATGTGGGCATCATTCCTCCTGAAATCTAAACAAAAATGCATATCTAACTAACAAAATGTGCTTGAGAACATACACTAATACTATGTTTTGGGCATCGTAAATGTGGTCTTTTGGAGCAACATTAGTGATCTCAGTGGGTTTGGGTATTAAAGAATTGTCCTGCTAATAGAATAATTGCTTAAAATAGTTAAATTAAAGAAAGAAGGGGAATTAGATAATAGTGCTTTTCCTCTGCACTCTTATAAATGTTAAAGGTGAAAACACTATATTTTTCATGGCCAAAGTTCTATTGGTTGATGGCAGAGTAGTCACTTTCAATCTCTCAAGTAATACTACTTTTACTTACTACCTTGTTATCAGACACAACACACCCTATTAGTACTTTGAGTATTTAATATATTAAGTTGTCTCAAATTCTAACATTAGGCTTTAATTTGTTGCCTATTCTTTCTAGTGAAAACACTGGCAGAAAACTTTAGGAGTAATTGTTCTTTAGCAATTCATATGTCCATTGATAGCATCACATGCCAACTTTATTCTCATTTTGTTTAGTTGTGAAGTAATGGTGGTCAACCGTTAATCTTTTACTTGAAACTCCCTTTGCCAGTAACTCATATGATCATTAGTTATTATAGCTTCTCACTCATTATTCTATCGCTTTATTCTTGTAACTTGTGTAACTTTTGGGCTATTTGTTTACCCAATTTACTACCCATTATCTTTCTATTAATGACAAGGAAGAACTACATACTATAAATAGTTGTGATCTTACTTTGTTTTGGGAGAGAAAAAAAGTGACAAGAAAAGATGGAGTTAAAAAAAATAAGAAGTATTCTATTGTATTTATATTGAGGGTAAAATGGTGAAAGAGAGAGTTTGAGACAAAAATAATATCGTCACTCTTCAACTATATTCAGTATACTAAAAAGAGTAATTATATGTTGAAGGAAGGTGTTGTTTTTGTGGAACTTTAGAGACTTCAACTAATCGGGAGTTGTTTGAGTCATACAATGTTGTTGGGCTGTTGTATCCTTGGGGGGACAAGTCAATAGATATATTGCTAGGTCGGTGTAGATTATGCCATAGTGGACTTGAATCTCCTTAAAGAGAGCGGAATATTTGTGCCTCAGCCTGAATGAATTTTTATTCAATTTTGTCATTTTATTTTTAATTGTAATTTATCGTATTTGTGGTATAATTCACCAACACACCCCAATCTTTAAATTTCCTCCAATCTTTGGCTTTCTCTTCTTTATTCATGAGAATCAGTAGCACAAGCTGAAGCTGAAGAAAAAAGATAGTACTGTGAGTACAGTTAAACATGTGTCTGCAGAAAAAGACCAAAACATCTTTCCCTTTTAACAACATCGTCTTGGGATTAAGGTGCTACAATGGTTGTGGTGATAGTTGATTTCAATATACTTGTTGTTCTTTTTTTGTTTATGTTAATTTTTCTCGGGTTCATAGAAAATCTTGGCAAGGTTGGTAAGCTGAATGTTTTCATGGGTGGAAACCAATTCTGGTTCTTACTTTTCGTATGTGTGTCGGTATGCTTAGAGTAGGGGTAGTATGAATTGGTGATATTGTTATCACATGTTCTTTTTAATGCTACAGAGGCAATGTTTACTATGAGAATGCTTATACAGGTAACTTCACTTGCTTATATATTTCCATCAACATTAAGTTCAGTCATTTCTATATGAGTTAGGAATGAGTTGGGAGCAAATAGACCTAATAAAGCAAAGATTTCATTTCAAGTAGCAATTCTTTGCGCTATACTTACAAGCTTCCTAACAATGCTATTTATGACAATATCAAGAAGAATTTAGGACAAGGCTTTTACAAAAGATTAGTCATATTTTGTGGCTGATAGCAATGACAATGCCGGTGGTGGGGTTGTGTGAATTGGACAACTGGCCACAGACCATCGATTGTGGTGCTTTGAGGGGTAGTGCAAGGCCAGCTCTGGCTGTTCACATAAACTTAGGCTCTTTCTACAGAGTTGGGTTGCCTCTTGCAATTATATTAGGCTTTGTGATGGATATGGGCTTGTTGGGCTTTTGTTTGGGTTTATTGGCTACTTAAGCTGTTTGTACACGTCTTATGGTTTTTGTGTTGAGTAGAACTGATTGGATGATACTAGCCAAGAGAGCCCAAGAGTTGATTGGTGCTAATGTGAAACATTAAACTATATCATTCAAACGGTGTGCTGGAAAGCTACTTTATTTATCTATTCTATATTGATAAGTCTAGAAACAATAAAGTGGTATGTATCTTGTTGTTTTCTAGTTCCTGATATTTTTTTATTACCTTCAAGGAAATAAGTAGGTAAACAAACAAGCTAAAGAACTATAAAACAACAAGATACACACCACTTTATTGTTTTTATACTTATCAGGATATAACAGATACATAAAGTAGCTTTCCAGCATACTGTTTAAATGATATAGTTTAATTTTCCACATCAGCACCAATCAACTCTTGGGCTCTCTTGGCTAGTATCATCCAATCAGTTCTACTCAACACAAAAACCATAAGACGTGTACAAACAGCTTAAGTAGCCAATAAACCCAAACAAAAGCCCAACAAGCCCATATCATTGCATACGCTATACCTAGCCCAACAAGCCCATATCCATCACAAAGCCTAATATAATTGCAAGAGGCAACCCAACTCTGTAGAAAGAGCCCAAGTTTATGTGACAGCCAGAGCTAGACTTGTACTGCCCCTCAAAGTACCACAACTTATGGTCAATGGCCAGTTTCCCAATTCACACAACCCGACCATCGAAATTGTCATTGCTGTTAGCCATAAAATGGACTCATCTTTTATAAAAGCCTTGCCCTAAATTCTTCTTGATGTTGTCATAAATGGCATTGCTAGGAATTTTTTAAGTATAGTGCACAAAATTGCTACATGACATGAAGTTTTTGCTTTATTAGGCCTATTTTCTCCCAACTCATTCCCAAATCTTGTAGAAATGATTGAACTTAATGCTGATGGAAATATATAAGCAAGTGAAGTTGCCTATATCATCAATTCATACTACCAACACTCTAAGCATACAGCTAGGGAAAGGAAGAACTAGAATTGGTTTCCACCCATGAAAGCATTCAGCTGACCAACCTTGCCAAGATTTTGTATGAACCCTAGAAAAATTAACATAAAGAAAAAGAACAATAAGTTAATTGAAATCAGCTATCTCCACATCCATATCAACACCTTTAATCCCAAGGCCAAGTTGATAGATAAGGAAATGATTGATAAGGGCATGCATAGGAGCTGGAAAAGTAGCACGACAAGTAACAAGGAAAGTAACATTCTAAGTTCTCAAGTAGATTTATGGAGGATTGATAATGAATTAATAGAAAAGTTTATGGAGACAGAAAGACATAGGTTGAAGCAATTGATGAAATAGTTGGATCTTCTCCACCGAAAAGGGTACATTTTCAATATTTAGCCACAAAAGAGAAATGGGGATGGATGAAAATGATAGAATCAAGATTGTACATTGGAAAGTTTGTCCCATAAAAGGCCATCACTTAGCACCACAAGCTTGAGAAGATATAGCCTCCATACCCATAGCAAGGCCAGAAAGAATAGAGTAGCTATGCCAATAGCTAAGATCCACCATCAAATGGATGACACCCATGAGCACAATCCTTGGTTGTAAGAGTTCGATTCTCCAAGTTATAATCCCCTCTATTTTTCTAACCCTAACCAAAACCCTAACTTTATTTTTCAAAAATACTTCATTAGTTGCTAATTAACTCATTATATGTTTTCATTTTTTTTCTTTCTTGAGATAGATGCTTGAACTAGTGATCTTTTGGCGATGGTCTCTCTACCTTTACAAGGTAATGGTAAGGTTTGTGTCTGCTATACTCTCTCCAGACCCTACTTTGTAAAATTATACTAGGTTTTTTGTTGTTGTTATTGTATCAGTCTTGAGATGGATATGCTCATAGAGAGATGTTATAGAAATATACTTGAAGACATTATCATGGAGAGTGATTGATAAATCTTTTTCCAAGACTTATGTTATCACAATTGTTGCAGCGAAAAAAGGAAGATAATTATATTATAACCCCAGTGAGTGAAGTGAGGATCAATTTATAGTGATTCAAACTTAATCTTGAACATCAGTAAAATAAATAATCTAACATGTGAGATTTCATTTTCATTAGATATTAACTATAGATTTTAATTTAACAGGGTCACACTTAAAATAATAAGATTCTGACATTTATTATAAAACAGGTAAATTCTGGCGTTCAATTTCTATCTCAATATAGGCCTAATTACTAAATTGAAATATTATTTTTAAAATATTATTTATAATTTAAACATGTACTCCTTTAAGTTTTTATTCATTAGTTAAATTTAAAATTTATTTCTTTTATTTTCTCCTTTAATTTTATATCATAATTAACTCATTATATTTTTTTCACTATTTTTTTCTTTTTTCTTCTTTTTTGAGATAGATGTTTGAGCTGATGATCGTTTGGAAATAGTCTCTCTACCTTTATGAGGTAATGGTAATGATTGCATACGCTATACCTATCCAAACCTTACTTTATAAAATTACACTAGATTTATTGTTATTTTTGTAGTATCTGTCATGAGGTGGATATGACTATAGAGAGTTGTTGTAGAAATGTACCTGAAGACATTATTGCGAAGAGTGATTGATACCTCCTTATCCAAGCTTTAGGTTATCACAAATGTCACGGCATAAAAGTAAAGAGAATTATATGATAACACTAGTGAGTGAAGGGTGTTAAAGTCGTAAAACATCAGCCTACTTTCTTTAGTTTGACAAAGTCTTGCAATAACCATTTTCTAGTTGTTAGTTGTTACTTTATTATTTATCCTACTTTCTTTAGTTTGACAAAGTCTTGCAGTACCCATTTTCTAGTTGTTAGTTGCTACTTTATTATTTAGTTAAGTCATATATTTGTGTACTAGTGCAGAGTTTGTTTCCTAGAGTTTAGGGGATGTGGTTTAGTGGAACTATACTCGTGATTTAGTTGGAATATGATTCTTGCAAGTTTATAAAAAAGGCTAATTAATGTATAAAAAAGTGTCCAAAATAAAATTCTCTCTGCAAACATTTTTTTCAACTTTCTCTTCTCTGTTTTTCTTTCCTGTTATTTGTTCTTCTCTATTACAAGCTTCCTGTATATTGAGCTCTACATTTGGCATCTGAGCCAACACAATTAATGATCTTCAATTAGTTGGTTGAGTCAAAAAGTTGAATAACCAATATTATAATACATGGGAAACATGTATAATGTCTTATATGCAAGGCCAAGATCTCTGGGAAGGTGTCAATGGAAGTTAAATTACATAACTAGTGGAAGAGGATACAAACGGAACAGTACGATAGTGGAAAGATCAAAGCGGGAAAATCAATGTTTGCGCTCGAAACAAGATTTATGAGAGCATGTTTCTGACGCTAAAACTCTAAAAGAAGCATGGGACACACTTCCTGCACTTTTCTTAAAGAAAAACAATGCAATATTGCATCTTTTGGATAATGAGTTATTATCAATAGAGCAATGTGATATGACAATTCCCATGTACTTCCATAGAGTCAAGAGGATATTGTCATGAAATTTTTGATTTGAATTAAATGGTGCCAATTAGGGAAACCTGTCTCGTCCCATGAGGGTACCCTTGGGATGGCCAGTACTTGAAGAACCACTGTTTATTCTCCAAGAGAACCACCTGGCCTCATCATCACATCAACTCAACAACTGATGAAAATACTCAAATAAAATAGAACATTATATGATAAACATAACTCTGATAAAATATCATTTCCAATGAATAAATTTTAAAATAAGTGATACTCAACAAATCCTCTACTCAATGTCTATGAAGCCACTAATCAACAATCTGGATGGTACCATGATAGGTCATGGATACCCCAAATCAGAGAAACAAAATAATTCGAAATTGAAGTCAAGGAAAAAAGGCTCCTTTAGAAAGAAAAGAGGGGCACACCAATTCTGGAAATGCACAGAACTAGACCTCAATGATATGCAGGCTGAAGTCCTTTATCGCCTATATCTAATCATAAAATGATGCAGGTCTAAATGGACATTAGTATATGGAAATTACAGGTATCTAAAATAGCTCAAGAAAGTAAAATTCAACTCACTCACCTCAACCTGAATGACTCACACTCAACTAAATAGATATGCAAGTTTTAAAGAAATCATGCTTTTAAAATAGATTTAGTAGTATTAAACTCAGTTTAAAAATATCATGCCCAATCAATATTTTCTTAGGAGTTTCTCTAACATCCAATACTATCACCTTTAGTTTGGTGATGCACAATAAAGGCGATGTCGTTTCCCCCCTCGTCCTAAACTTGCCAAAGTAACGGACGATCAACTCTCTCATGGATCCATAGTCAATGTCCATCTTTTGGGACAAAAGTTGCCAGAATGTGTTTTACGACTATCCTATACTGGCAATATTGTTATGTGGCTTAGAGTAGTCATTTACTCTAAAACAACCAAAAAAGGTGCCCGAAAATGTACCTCCAAATTGCCCGAAATCATAATTTTCATATATCTCAAAATCCATGATTGATATCAAAAATTCAACTTAATATTCTTGTTTAGGGGGAAACATTGAGTGGGAAATAGGTCTAAACTCGATTTTAGAGCAACCGTATCAAAATTCAAAAATCACAAAAATGCAATTTTCAGTGAGCATTCGCGCCCCTGGCGCAACGCCCCAAGGGCGCGCCATAGTGGTAAAAATGTTCTAGTTTTCCACTTTGGTCCAAGGCTATTTGGTCTTTCTCCTAAGCCTTTCCATAGGTGAAAATACATATACTTAGTCATATTTCACCTTCTTAGTATTCAAGAAATTCTCCGATACTCTCTCAAACCCATAGACTAATATTTCTCTCAAAATTCAAGTGTCCAAATCTCTTCCAAATCTTAAGGAATTCATCCAAGCTTCAAGTCTCCATACAAATCTTCTTCAAGAAATTCTCCAATTTCAAGGTATGTGGGTTTCAACTATTGGGTCCTTTACTCCATGGTGCCCAAGCTTGCTTTTTACCTAAAATACATGTTTCTAAGTTGATCTTACATATGAATTTTCTATTATGAATTTGATTCTGAACTATGTTGGGGTTTTGTAAAATTATGATAATTTATGCTTGTTTTAAGCTATGAATCTTAGATTTATCTTAAGATTTGATGAAGGGTTTTGATGAATATTCAATGATGGTATTACCAAGTTGTGGTGGGATGATTTACTTCAAGATTTCTTGCATGAATTCACTCTTTAATTGCATGGTTTTACGCTTGCATTGCACACCCACCAAGTATTTGATAATATGTCCGGTTATGATTTCTTGAGGAATTAAAGGTCCAATGCATGCCTTATGAGTTTAATGGCTTTATGAAAATGAAGGGAATGTATGTATATGATATTCTCCTATATAGTGTTGGAAATTGTCCATGCCCTACTCAGGGGGTTAAAAGCCCGGGTAACCATGCCGAGGGGATTGTGCCTTCACAACCGGATTGAGGGGTTTGTACCTCAATCACCAGGGGTGGTATGGTGCGACATCCACCAACCAATCAAGGGGTTTGTACCTTGGTAACTAGGTTGAGGGCTTTGTACCTCAATCACCATGGGTGGTAAGGTGCGATGATCCACCAACCATGTCGAGGGGTCTGTACCTTGACAACCAAGTGAGGGGTTTGTACCTCAATCACTATGGGTGGTAGGGTGAGACGATCCACTAACCAATCAAGGGGTTTGTACCTTGATAAACTATTAACTCTATGATGATGGTCTCTTCTTGCACATGCATTATGTTCTATATAAGCATGATTTTACTTGACGCATCATTTATACATGTCATGTTATTATTATGCTATCAATTGCCTATATTTATGCATTTCAATTATGTTGCCTATATTTATCCATTTTGATTATGTTGCCTATCTCTTGTTGCATTGCATCATACATACTTAGTATATTCAAATGAACTAATGCATACTCTATGCCTATATGATATTACCATGTAGGAACCAGAGCTCCTATTGATTCTTCTCCACGTGGCTAGACAAATTTTTCAAGTTAGCTTTTTGTGAGTCCTCAAGTCCGGGGATAATATCTATCTTGTCTTATGCTTATGTTTAAATGACATCTTGTATATTTGAATTACCTATTATTATTATTATGTGGGTGAGCCAGGTTGCTTGTCTTGGCCCTCGCTAAGTTCTATGTTTAGAGGTGCTGTTGGACAAGTATGTAATGATAATGTGAGCTTTGAATCCCTTTGACTCTTTGATGTTTTATAGTATGAAAGATGCCCTTTATATCTGTTTTCCCTTTTTACTATCTCATATTGTTTTTTTATCACTCCCATGACTAAGGATGTGTAATAAAATGTTAAGAGGCTAGATTGGGGTCCCTTTGGGTTCCCCATCCATCGTATCACGTATAGGCCCTAAGTTTGGGTTGTGAAAAACTTGGTATCAATGCACTAGGTATATAATGGTCCTCGAAGTCCAACACCCTGCATCGGTTAGAGTCTTATCATGGTTATGAAGCGTGTCATAACTATGAATAGGATGATATGAGGCATTCTACGAAATATTTCACTTCTTTATAATCTATGTCATGCAATAGAGTTAGGTCCCCTAGGGTTTATTGCTAATCCCTGACCGTTACATTTCGGGGTATGTCTCTATCTACTAAGAATGGTGACATATCAAATATAAAGGTTCACGATGCTCTATGGGTATTAGCCAATGCAATGATTAAATTAATGACTCAATTCAATCAACGAGCGAGATCCCCCATGACATCGAATTATAAGAGGAGGGGTAGTGAGGCCAAGAGGGCATATGTTAGGGGTAAGTTCCAAAGTCCCAAATGTAGAGGTGGTGGTGGTGTAATGCCTTATGCTATGTGCCCAAGATGTGGAAAAGGCCATGATGGCCTGTACTTAAGGTGTACTAGTGCATGTTATGGTTGTGAAGAGTTGGGTCATAAAGTAAATGATAGTCTTCGTAAACCCAATAAGGGTAAGGGAGGTGATGAGAGGTTGGCTATTGATTGGGTGCCTAACTCAAAGTGGCAAGATGGCTATTAAGGGAGATCTAATCCTAAGTGTACAAGGTGTTGAAGGTACCATGGTGTCCCAAGCTTGAGGAAGACTAATGTTTGTTATGATTGTGGTGAAGTGGATCACAAGCTAGTTAATTGACTATATGCTCGAAGGAGGTGTATGAAAACGACCCTAAAAAGTCCCTAAAAATATGCCTCAAAAGTGCCCGTAGCTCAAAATCCATGCATGATTTCGAATATCTTACTTCATATTCTTGTTTAGGGGGTAAAATTAAGTGAAAAATGGGTCTAAATGCGATTTAAGAGCAATCATAGCAAAATTCAAAAATTGCAAAAATATGATTTCAGGTGAGGTTTCTACGCCCGTGGCGCGACGCGCCAATGGCGCACCTCAGCTCATTTTTGTGCTGGTTTTTCAAGTCCAATCCAACACTTTTGGGTCTTAAGCCTATGTGTTCCCATCCGTGAAAATGGCTATACTTAGCCTTATTTCACCCTCATATCATTCAAGACATTTCCAAATATTCACTCAAACACTTAGCCAATATTTCATCTCCTAAATTCAAGTCTCAAAACTCACCTAGATTTCTAGGTTCTCACTTAAGCTTCAAGTCTCCATCTCCAATCTTCTTCAAGGTTTCTCCAAAACCAAGGTATGTGGGTTTCTTTCATATGTTTCTTTCACCCATGATACCCAAGCTCTCTTTTTCACTAAATTGCATGATTTAAAGTTGAGTTGCTCATGGGTCTTATCTATTATGAATTTCACTGCACACTATGTTGGGGTTTCATGAAAGAATGGTTGGTTTAGCATGTTTTTTCTATGAATCTAAGGTCTATTATGATATTTAATGAAGGGTGTTGATGTATATTGCTTGATTGTGTTACCAAGTATCTATTGATAGTTTTACATTGAATTTACTCGCATGATTTCACTCTTAAATTGCATAGTTTTACACTAGCATATCGAGGGATTTGTACCTTGACAACCATGTGATGGGGTTTGTACCTTGGTCACCAAGGGTGGTAGTGTGTGATGATCCACCAATCAATTGATGGGGTTGGTACCTTTATCACTGAGAGTGGTAGGGTGCGACGATCCACCAATATGATAGTGGTCTCTTCTAGCATATGTATTATGTTCTATATAAGCACGATTTAGTACATAGCATCTCACATACATGCCATATTATATGTGCTACTCATTGCCTATGCTTATGCATTTCAATTATGTTACGTATCTCTTGTTGCATTACATCCCACATACTTAGTACATTCAAACATACTAACGCATACTCTATGACTACATGATGTCACCATATAGGAACAGGAGCCCCATTTGATCATCCTCCTCCACGTGGGTATTAGGACTTATCTCAAGCTTGTTGGTGAGTCCTTTATTCCAGGGAAGTTGCTTATTGTCTCATGCTATGTTCTAAGACTACCTTTTTTTGTAAATTTTGACTATGAGGTTGAGTCTAGTAGCTTGTCCTGGCCCCCGCTCTTATCTAGTAGTAGAGGTATTGTGGGACATATCGTGTGTAATGCTATGAGCTTTGACTCTCTCTTGACTCTTAATGTTTATAATATAGAAGTTGTTCCTTAGCACCGTTGACCCTATTTCATTCTATTGTTGTTATATTTTACTTTTTTTTGCTACCAAGGATGTGTAATAATATGTTAAGAGGCTAACTTGGGGTCCCTTCGGGTTCCTCTTGCATCGTGTCACGTCTAGGCCCTAGGCTTGGGTTGTACCAAACTTGGTATCAGAGCACTAGGTTGGTAGATCCTCGGAGTCCAACACACATAATCGATTAGAGTCTTGTTCATGGTTGTGTTGTGCACCACAACTATGAGCAAGAGGCTGTGAGGCATTTAGGAAATATTTCCCTTCTTCTTACTCTATATCGTACTATAGAAGTTGAGTAAGGTTTTCCCCCCTAATGATTGCCCTTTGCTATACTAGATTATGCCTAACATGAGAGGGATAAAAGCCCGCACACCCGAAGGGCAACCAACTAATGGAGAGCTTTGGGATGCTCTCACTTTGCTTGTGAAAGTTGTGGCTAACCAAGTCAACCAAGGTGCCCAAGTCCCTCATGCTTTTACACCAGCTTCTTGGGTGGGGGATTTTATGAGGATAAATCCCCCCGAATTCCATAGGTCAAAGGTGAGTGAGCACCCTCAAGAATTCATTAATGAGGTTCACAAGATTTTGGCTATCATGGGTGTGAGGTCAAGGGATAAGGTAGAGTTGGCGGCCTACCAACCCAAGGGGTAGCACAAATATGGTACAATCAATTAAAAGAGGAGAAGGGGTCCACAATGTGGTACTTTGGGAAAAGTTCAAGGTGGCTTTCCTTAATCAATTCTTTCTGCTTGAGCTTACGGAAGCCAAATTGGTGAATTTGACACAAGGGTCTATGAGTCTGAGGGAGTATGCCCTCAAGTTCAACCAACTTTCAAAATATGCTCCACATTTGGTGGCAGACTTAATGTCTAGGATGAACAAATTTGTGATGGATGTTTCTGACATTGTGAGTGAGAAGTGCTGGTCTGCCATGTTGATTAATGACATGGACTTGTCCTATTTGATGACCTATGCTGAACAAATAAAAGAGGAGAACTTGAGGAAGAGGAGGAGTTATGAGGCCAAAAAGGCCTATTTTTAGGGTAAGTCCCAAAGCCGAAGGGGTGGCTGGTTCCATCATGCCCAAGGACGTTCTCATGCTTTTAATAGGGGATTTGCTAATGACTTCACAAGAAACCAAGGTGTTGGTGTTGTGGCTCCTAAAGATGTGTGTCCAAAATGTTGTAAGGGTCATAAGGGCCCATGCTTGATAGATAATAATGGATGTTATGGCTGTGGAGAAGTAGGTCACAAAATGGTTGATTGCTCTTGTGATCGCAACAAGGGTAATTACGTTTATCCTCAAGGCCGGGGAACCAATGTCTTTCCTTTGGGTAGAGGTTACCGACAAGATGGTTCCCCAAGGAACAACCAGTCTTATGCTTTGCATGGGAGGCAAGTGGTTGATGAGGTGCCCCATATTATTATCAGTATGTTGAAAATCTTTGATTTTAATGTGTATGCATTGATTGATCCGAGTGTGACTCATTCTTTTGTTAGCCCCTTTCTTGCCAAAAAGTTCCATGTTGAACCTGAATTATTGTATGAGTCATATGAGGTATTTACTCCTATTGGTGCATCTATTACTGCTAGGAAGGTTTATAGACATTTTCCCATTTGCATTTTGTTCATATGAGGTGTCTACACCTATTTGTGCATCTATTGTTGCTAAAAAGGTCTATAGAAATTATCTTATTTGCATCTTGCATAAAATATTGCCTTGTGATCTTGTTGAGTTTGACATGGTTGATTTTGATGTCATTCTTGGGATGTATTAGTTGCATCCATACTATATTTCTATTGATTGTAAAACCCATAGGGTCAAATTACAATTCCCAAATGAACCCGTCCTTGAGTGAGAGAGTCAAGTTGTGGTCATCAAGGGTAGGTTCATCTCTTGCATTAAACCCCATAAGTTGATCTCTAAAAGGTATCTTTATCATCTTGTGAGGGTTAGAGATGTGGAGTTTGAAGTCCTTACAATAGAGTCAGTTTGAGAAATTTGTTGGAGAACGGTTTTATTAGGCCAGTCCAATCACCTTGGGGTGCACCAATTTTGTTTGTGAACAAGAAGGATAGGTCTCTTAGAATATGTATTGACTACCAGTAACTTAATAGGGTCACCATCAAGAATAGGTATCCTCTTCCAAGGATTGATGATTTGTTTGACCAATTGCAAGGGGCTAGCCATTTCACTAAGATTGATCATCATTTTGGGTACAATCAAGTGAAGGTGAGGGAGTGTGATATTTTATGACGACCTTCTGGACTAGGTATGGGCATTATGAGTTTGTTGTGATATCTTTTGGGTTCACCAATGCACCGACTATCTTCATGGATCTTATGAATAGGGTCTTTAAACCCTACCTTGATTCATTTGTTATGGTATTCATTGATGACATTTTGATCTATTCACATAGTTAGGAGGAGCATATAGGTCATTTGAGGTTAGTGTTGCAAAGATTGAGGGAGGAGAAATTGTATGCTAAATATGAGAAGTGTGAATTTTGGTTGAAAAAAGTTGCTTTTCTAGGTCATATAGTGTCGGGGGATAGTATTAAGGTGGATCCCAAAAAGATGGATGTGATTAGAAATTGTCCTAGAGCATTGACCCCATCGAATATTAGAAGCTTCTTGGGCCTAGCGGGTTACTACCGAAATTTGTGAATGGGTTCTCTTCTATTGCTTCCCCCATGAAAAAATTGACTCAAAAGAAGGCTAAACTTGTATGGACTGATAAGTGTGAAAAGAGCTTCCAAACATTAAAAGATAAGCTTTTGTTTGCTCATTTATTGTCACTATCGGATGGGCTAGAGAGGTTAGTTGTGTATTATGATGCTTCTAGAGTTTCTTTGGGTTGTGTTCTGATGTAAAATGGTATGGTCATAGCCTATGATTATAGGAAACTCAAAGTGCATGAAAAAAACTACCCTACCCATGATCTCGAGCTAGATGCTGTGGTATTTTCATTAAAGATATAGTTCCATTCTTTGTATGGGTTGCATGTTGATGTGTTCACCGAATATAAGAGCCTCCAATATGTTTTCACTCAAAAGGATCTTAACTTGAGGCAAATGGGGTGGTTAGAACTTCTTAAGAATTATGATATGAGTGTGTATTATCATCTCGGTAAAGCTAATTTGGTGGCAGATGCTTCGAGTAGGGTGTGTATGGGTAGCCAAGCTCATGTTGATGGTGGTGATGAAGAGATGGCAAGACAGGTGCATCGGTTGGCTAGATTGGGGGTTAGGTTGGGAGAAATTGATAATGGGTTGTCCCGCTTGATGACTTATGCCAAGCAAATAGATGAGGATAAGTTGAGGAAAAGAAGGGGTAATGAGTTAGGTTGGGAGAAATTGATAATGGGGGTGTTATTGTTGATGGTTCTAAATCTTCATTGGTTGAGGAGGTGAAAGCTAAGCAAGATCTTAACCCTGCTTTGTTGGAATTGAAGGCGTCAGTAAAAGATATTGAGGTAGAGTTTTTCTCCCAAGGGGGAAATGGTGCCCTTAGATACCAAGGTAAATTGTGCGCGCCTTATGTTTATGGCTTGATGTTAAAGATTTTTGATGAGGCTCATGGTTCTTCTTACTCTATTCACCTCGGGTCTACTAAAATGTATAAAGATTTGAGAGAGGTGTATTGGTGGGGAGGCATCAAGAAAGACATTGCAAAATTTGTGTCCAATTGCCATAGTTATTTAGAGATTTGAGAGAGGTGTATTGGTGGGGAGGCATGAAGACAGACATTGCAAAATTTGTTTCCGGTTGCCATAGTTGCCAACAAGTCAAAGCTGAACATCAAAGGCCGGGTGACCTAACCCAAGACATAGAGATTCCTACTTGGAAGTGGGAAGAGATTAATATGTATTCTGTGGTTGGGTTGCCCAAGACTTGAAAGGGTTTTGATTCCATATGGGTTGTGGTTGATATGATGACAACATTAGCTCACTTTCTACAGATTAAGACTGCATATAGGGCTGAAAATTATGCTAGGTTGTATATTCATGACTTGGTGTAGGGTAGAGGTGGTGAGGGTGATTAAGGTGATACTCCAAGGCATAATTGATTCTATGCCCTTCAAAGGAGGCAAGAAGTAGATGAGGCGCTCGATGCTGCTACCGATAAGTTGATGTTTCCTTGACTTTGATGTGTGGTCTTTGTAGGGGCCATATGCCATTGACCTTTCACCCTTAAATGGATGGCCAAGCCGAAAGGACTATCTGAACCCTTGAGGATATGCTTAGGTATTAGGTATTGGAGCTTAAGGGTAGTTGGGATGATCATCTTCCATTGATTTAGTTCGCATAAAATAATAGCTATCATTCTAGTATTAGTATGGCTCTTTTCGAAGTTCTCTATGGTAGACATTGTAGATCACTGATTCGGTGGCTTGAGGTTGGAGAGGTGGCTTTATTGTGTCCGTATCTGGTTATGGATGCTATGGAGAAGGTAAGGATAATTAAAGAAAGGTTGCAAATATCCCAAAGTCGCCAAAAGTCTTATGCCAATGTGAGAAGAAGGGATCTTGAATTCAAGGTTGGTGATTAGGTGTATTTAAAGGTGTCACCCATGAAGGGTGTAGTTCATTTTTGTAAGAAGGGCAAGTTAAGCCCTAGATATGTGGGTATTTGTATGGTGATGAGAAGGATTGGTAAGGTGGCTTGCGAGTTGGATTTGCCTAGGAAGATGGAATTGATTCATCAGGTCTTTCATGTATCTATGTTGATGAAGTGTGTAGGTAACACTAATGATATTGTGCTTTTTGATATTGTGGGGATAGTTGAAGATATCTTGACATATAAAGAGGTTCTAGTAGAGATTTTTGATAGGCAAGTGAAGAGGTTGAGGAATAAAAAGTCGCTTTCATTAAGGTCCTTTGGAGGAGCCAATAAGTCGAAGGTGCTACTTGGGAAGCCGAAGCAGATATGCAAAAGTGATACCCTTATCTTTTCCACTCCACTCAAGCCTAAGGTATTGATCTAAGTCCTTTATATGATCTCAAGTCTTAAGTTCAGCCCTCATGTCATTGCATATATTCATGTTTAAATTAACAAGTTCATGATAATTTTACAAATATGATGAGTTTACACTTATGATGAGATTTTTGAAATGATGTTTAAGTGCATTGTTGCATTCTTATGTGGGCTGAAATTGTCATGTTTGCATCTTTATGTGGGTGGATTCCAACACACTGTGTTGATTATAGTCTTATTCATGGTTATGTTGTGTACCACAACTATGAGTAGGAGGCTATGAGACGTTTTAGAAAACGTTACCCTTCTTCATGTTCTAATTCGTGCTATAGAGTTGTAGTGAGTTTTCCGTCTTAACGATTATTCTTTCCTATGCTAGATCATGCCTAACACAAAACAAAGAAGAGCCCATTCTCCCAAGGAACAATTGGGTCATGATGAGTTCCACGATGCTCTCACCATGCTTGCTCAAGTTATGGCTAATCAAACCAACAAAGGGGCCCAAGCCCTTTATGCTCCTACACCAGCATCTCGGGTGAGAGACTTTATGACGATGAATCCTCCAATGTTCTATGGGTCAAAGGTAGATAAAGATCCACAAGAGTTCATGGATAAGATTGACAAGATTTTGATTATCATGGGTATTGGGCCAAATGAAAAGGTGGAGTTGCCGGCTTACCAACTCAAAGGGGTAGCACAAATATGGTTTGACCAATGGAAGGGAGAGAAGGGGGTTGACAATGTTGATCTGTAGGAGGAGTTTCCTTTCTTAATCGATTCTTCCCACTTGAGCTTAGGGAAGCTAAATTGATAGAGTTCATGAACTTGAAACAAAGTGCTATGAGTGTGAAGGAGTATGCCCCCAAGTTCACCCAACTATCCAAATATGCTCCTCAATTGGTGGTCGATCCGAGGACTATGATGACTAAGTTTATGATGGGTGTCTCTAACTTAGTGAATGAGGAATGTCGGTCAGCTTTGTTGATTAGTAACATGGACTTGTCCCGCTTGATGACTTATGCCAAGCAAATAGATGAGGATAAGTTGAGGAAAAGAAGGGGTAATGAGGCCAAGAGGGCTCGATTTGATTTTGGCTCCCAAGATCTAGAGTTCGGTGGTGCTTCAAATAAGAGGATGGCTATTGATAGGGTGACTAACTCAAGGGGGCATGATGGCTATGAAGGGAGAACTAATCATAAGTGTCCAAGGTGTGGAAGGTACCATGGTGGGCTATGTTTGAGGAAGACCAATGCATGTTATAGTTGTGAAGAGGGGGGTCACAATATAATAGATTGACCTCTTAGGCTCAAGAAGGGTAGAGGTGGTGAGGGTGATTAAGGTGATACTCCAAGGCATAATTGATTCTATGCCCTTCAAAGGAGGCAAGAAGTAGATGAGGCGCTCGATGCTGCTACCGATAAGTTGATGTTTCCTTGACTTTGATGTGTGGTCTTTGTAGGGGCCATATGCCATTGTTTCATTCCTTATTCTTTTGAGTTTCTAAAAAGTCCGTAAGTGTTGATCTGTGTCCGTATTGCATTAGGTCTAGCCTTGTGACTTGTTGGAATTAGTGTGGTGGTTTTTGATGTTATACTTGGGATAGAGAAGTTGCATGCATGTTGTGTCTCCATCGATGGTAGGACCCATAGAGCTAGTTTTTGATTACCTAATGAACCCGTCTTTAAGTAGGAAGTTGTCAAATGGTAGCAAAAGAGGTAGGTCCATTCTTATCTTAAGGTTCAATTGATGTATAAGGGTTGCTTTTGTTCTCATTGCATAGGAGTCTTATCTTGTGATCTTGAAGGTCCATTCTTGTCTTAAGATTCAATTGATCTCTAAGAGTTGCCTTTGTCCTTATTGTATAGGAGTCTTGTCTTGTGATCTTGATTGAACTTAGCTTGATGTGTTGGAGGTCTTGGGGTAGTTTGGGCTACTTGCATAGCATGTTTCCAATAATAGTAGAACCTGTAAGGTTGTAATATGATGGTTGAGGATGGTTGATCTATTTGGTCAACTATAATGTGTTAGTCGCTTCACTAAGGTTGATCTTTGGTTTGAGCTTGGTCCCCAAGTGAGCATTATTGGTAGTGGTGGAGTTATTTGGTTGATTTATGCATTGGCTATTTGTATGGATCCCTAGAAGAGGGTCTTAAAACCCTACCTTGATATGTTTGTGGTGATCTCTAGTGATGAGGTATTGATTTATTTAGAGCTTGTGAATCATTTGGGGGTAGTGTTGCAAGTCATGAAGGATGAGAGGTTGTTTGCTAAATATGATAAGTTTAAGTGGAGGATAACAAGAAGGTGGTTAGAACTCCTTAAGAATTATGATATGAGTGTGCATTAAGGCTAATGTTGTGGGCGGTGCTCTAGGTAGCCTAGCATGTGTTGATGAGGGTGGCAAAGAGAAGACTAGTAGGGTCCATCAGTTTGTCAGGTTGGAAGTTAGGTTGAGGGAAGTTGAGAATAGTAGTATAGTGTTCTTCATGGTTTCAAATCTTCTTTGGTTGAGGAGGTCTAGTTTAAGTAAGGCCTTGATTCCGCTTTTTGGAGTTGGAAGTTTTGGGTGGAAAGATGGTAGGGGTGGAGGTTGTCTCCCAAGGAGGAGATGGTGGTTAAAGTACCAAGTGGGTTTGGTGTATTTAACATTGACAATTGAATTGAGGATGGTGAGTCCTTATATAGTGTAGATGGAGGTTGTTAAAGTTATATAAGTTTGGGAATTGCCTATGATAGGGGTATGGTTTATCCGATTTGTCATGCTTCTAGGTTAAGGGGATATATTGGTAACTCTAGTGCTATAGAACTCTTTGAAGTTATGGGTGAGGTGGAGGATAAGTTCGCTTAGAAAGAGGTCCTGGTGGAGGTGTTGGATGGATGAGTGGAGATGTTAAATAATGAGGATGTGATATTCATTAAGGCCCTCTTGTAGGGATCATCAAGTCAAAGTTGTCTCCAAGGAAGCCGAAGCGGTCTTAAGGGAGCGATATTCATACCCCATTCATTCTAATCAAGACTAAGATAGTGATTAAGTCCTTCATGTGGTTCTAAGTCTTATGTGTCAGCCCCTATGTCATTCATATGCATTCATGTTTAAGTTGGCAAGTTATGATGATCTTACACTTATGTTGGGGTTTTGAAAATGGTGTTTTAAATGTAATGTTGCATTCTTGTTATGGCTGATTTTTTCATGACCACTCTTCTCATGTATGCTTCTATTACATTCAGAGACAAATGTTCCCAAGGGGGGATATAGAAACGACCCCAAAAAGTGCTCAAAAATCTGCCTCGAAAGTGCCCGAATTGTACTTTCCATATATCTAAAAATCTGTGCATTATTTCGGAAATCCTACTTCATATTCTTGTTCAAGGGGTCAAATTGAGTGGGAAATAGGTCTAACCCTAATTCTAGAGGAACCGAAGCAAAATCTTAAAATTGCAAAAAATGCGATTTAGGAGGGTCAAATTTAAAGGGGTATATCTCTTAGCACACAAAGAATTGGGTAGCCCACAACCTAGCAACATATAGCCCTTTGAATTATCTTTCCAAAGAACTTGGTTTCACCTCATTCCAAGTTTGACTAAAGGATTTTACCCCATTTTCGTAGAACTCATATGTGCAAAAAATGAAAATTCTAGTGATTAATCGATGTTATTTTGGTCCTGTTTTTATTGACTTCGGTCCAAGATGTTTAGGTCTTGGGCCTAAGTGTTCCTATTCACTAAAATACCTATACTTAGACTTATTTCACCATCATACTATCCAAAACATTCCCCAATGCTCACTCAAACACATCGACTCATATTTCACGCTAAATTAAAGTCCCAAAACTCAAGACCAATCTAAAGGATTTCATTCAAGTTTCAAGTCTCCATTTTCAATCTTCTTCAAAGGTTCACCAAAGTAAAGATATGTGGTGTTAAACCATTGTGTCCTTCCACCCATGGTGCCTAAGCTCCCTTTATACTTATGTTGCATGATTTAATGTTGATTTACTTATGAGTCTTGATTATTATAAATTTCACTGCATAGTGATTTAGGGTTTATGAAAGTATGATTATTTTAGCATGTTTTTAACTATAAAACTTAGATCTAATGTAAGATTTGATGAGAGGTTTTGATGTATATTGCTTGAAGATGTTATAAGGTATTGATTGATGGTTTTTCAATAGATTTTCTTGCATGATTTCATGAGAGGTTTTGACGTACATTGCTTGTGGGTATTACAATCTGTTGATTAGTGGTTTTACAATAGATTTTTATGCATGATTTCACTCTTGAATTACATGGTTTTACACTAGAACTACACACTCATCAAGTGTTTGATAAAATGTGCGACTAAGGTTTCTTGAGTAATTGAAGGTCAAATGCATGTCTTATGAGTTGAATGGTATTACGATGATGAAATGATGATGAGACAATGGTGCGCATATGATGTATAATGATGAGAGGAAATCTAGCTATATGATAACCTTATGATGATGAAAGTATATTGTATATGTGTTCAATTCCTGAAAAACATCTATGATGTTGCAAGTTGATCACCTTGTTGGGGGGTGTCAGGCCTCAATCACCTTGTTGAGATGGTGCCAAGTCTCAATCACCTTGTTGAGAGGGTGCCAAGACTCAATCACCTTGACGAGGGGGTGCCAAGCCTCGATTGCCTTGTTGAGGGGGTACCAAGCCTCAATCACCTTGTTGAGAGGGTGCCAAGACTCAATCCCCTTGACGAGGGGGTGCCAAGCCTCGATTGCCTTGTTGAGGGGGTACCAAGCCTCAATCACCTTGTTGAGAGGGTGACAAGTCTCAATTATATTGTTGAGAGTGTGCCAAGTCTCAATCACCTTAACGAGGGGGTACCAAGCCTCAGTTGCCTTGTTGAAGGGGTACCAAGCCTCAATCACCTTGTTGAGAGTGCCAAGTCTCAATTACCTTGACAAGGGGGCCAAGCCTCGGTTGCCTTGTTGATAGGATACCAAGCCTCAATCACCTTGACGAGGGAGTGCCAAGCCTCGATTGCCTTGTTGAGGGGATACCAAGCCTCAATCACCTTGACGAGGGGATGCCAAGCCTCGGTTGCCTTGTTGAGGGGGTATCAAGCCTCAATCACCGTTCAAGAAGTAGTGTGCTTTGGAGTTGGGAAATAGCTCACTTGGTCTATGATGATGGTCTATTCCTATGCATGCTCTAATTCTATATAAGAATATGATTCACTAACATGTTTTACTTCAAGTATCATTCATACATGTCATATTGATAGTATGCTATCCATTGTCTATGTTTATGCATTTTGCTTATGATGCTTATCTCTTGTTACATTGCATCCCACATACTTAGTACATTCAAACATACTAACGCATATTTTATACCTACATGATGTTACCATGTAGGAACCGAAGCTCCACTTGGTCATCATCCTCCTCCACGTGGCTAGTGATATCCATTCAATCTAGTTGGTGAGTCTTCATGTCCGACAACAATATCTATGTTCTTATGGTATTTATTTAAGACTATTTTGCTTTTTTGGTATACTTGATTATGAGGGTGAGCCCGATTGCTTGTCTTCACCTCCACTAATTTCTATGTTAGAGGTGTTGTTGGACAAAATATGTATTATGCCTGAGCTTTGACTCACTTATGATATCCATGCTATTTAAAAATAATTCTCCCTCCCTTTGTCCCAATTTCCCTTGTTTATGTTTCTTATGTCATTTTATCTTGCTTCCGCGACCAAGGATGTGTGATGATATGCTATGAGGTTTGTTTGGGGTTCCTTCGGGTTTCCCATTCTCAGGTCACGTCTAGGTCCTAGGCATGGGTCGTGACAAAGAGTGTGTAAAATTAGTACTAATAAGTATTTTATGAAAATTGTATTTACAATAGGGTACCACCATGCTATCCAAAAGGAGGTCAACTAAGTTGGAACATTGAGTAAACTGTATAGAAAATAGAGAAGGACCAAGTCATCGAAAAGAAGGGTAAACAAGTTGTCCAGAAAATTGGCAGCAAACACGTACAAGTTTTAATGGAGAATACAATTCCAACAGTGTAATTCGATTTTGACAACAACAAACAATATTTGCCTCACAAAATA
Source organism: Solanum virginianum (assembly GCA_000787875.1). NCBI lineage: Eukaryota > Viridiplantae > Streptophyta > Magnoliopsida > Solanales > Solanaceae > Solanum > Solanum virginianum. The sequence continues at coordinate 55,736 of DF357668.1, read as the reverse complement.
GAGCAAGAAGATGAGAAAAATCAGGACAGATGTTATACTGTATATGCAGGAGTTTATGAGAGAGGAGATCTGCATTTGATTGATATATATAAGGAAATTTCAGGAGTTACATTGGTTGGGAAATGGTGGAACATGTCCAACTTGTAGGAGAAAGTAGCGTCTGGTCAGTTTAGTAGAGGAATTACTTTTATGTTAGGTATTTTTAAGTGAGGATAATTGCATAATTTAGGAGTTATTTTTCAAGTGAGGGGTATTAATGTAATTTAACTTTATGTTTTTGTAGTTCATGCTTTTAAGGAAACTAGATTTACGACACGTGTATTGCGCATGGTATTTTAGATATATTGGTATAAAATCAATATTTATTAAAATTCTACCTTAAAAGATATATGCGATAATATTTTCAAATTTTCATGTTGATTCATTAGTGTTGACATGTCTTTTTCATGTTGATTGTTGAGTCTTGACATGATTGTTATTTTCATGGTTAGTCCATTTCGCGTATACTTTTAGAGATGAACATTGTTAGTTTAATTTGTGTCACTAGCCTTCTGCCTACAAGAAATTGATTGGTAGATTGGGTAACTTGTATAGGAGCTCTGAGAATCTTATTGCTAAATATATTGAATCAAAACAGGATATCCTTATGCATCCAAACCCAGGAGGCAGTAATATCTCTTCAATTCCTTTGTTTGTTTTACAAACTCCCCTTGCACCATTAACATTTATACTCTATTTCATTCAGTATATTAATGTAGCATATATCAAAAAAAAATATTGTTTAAATTGCACTACTCGATGTGTATTAATATGTGCAGCATAGTGCGATAACAAATACAAACTGTTACTTGTCCAACAAATTCATACAATAATTGCTCTATTGGAGCCAAATGATGGCCTATAAAGAGGGAATGCCTACATAAAATTACATGAATGTTAGCTGATCCTTTAATTCAGTCTTTAAACCGTCGTATTTTTTACACACTACTTTAAAGCCAATTACAGTACTTCTCCATCTCAATAAACACAGATGATCTTTTTCTTTTACGAAAAGGAAGTTAACTATCATACCCTACTCGGTCTTAGTTATGTTATAAAATAGCTCGCTTAAAAACTTAATCAACAAAAAAATTTATACCATCATAAGAAATAGTAATGAACTTAAATTAATGAACTTTGAATAGAAACTTAAGGGTAAATTAAGACAAGTATCTGCAGTAATTAAGAAAATGTCAACCTAAATCTGACTTTGTACTTTAAATGACCATGACCATCTCCCAAATGCGAATTATATATTATGAAAAATACAGGCCCATCTATATGGGTGGACACATTTAGTAACAAAGTATATACAATAGCCATAACTTCTTTGTTAGTTGTATGGTGCTGTTAATGTCATTTCATCTTCCTCCGGGCCCATAAGTTCAACAAAACAATGTTTGATTAGATTTGTGTGTGGTGCATGTTTTGGCGGTTTGATTTATTCTAAACTTATTACAAACTAAATGTTACCTAATACTTCTTTGAAAATAATATTTTTGGTGCATGTCCCCATGCGCTGATATGCAGGTTGTTCAGTCATAATCAAAACTTTTGTCGTCGTCATTGATATTCCTATAGAAAGTGCTACATATAGTTGGCCATGTGACGAAACATGTTGCGGTAGGTATACCCCAACATTTGGTATTGTTTATCCCCTGTGCTTAATTTATTGTCATTGCGAAGGAGAAACATATTGAAAATTATTTTCTGATAAATTTAAAAGGATATCCTTCATTCTTTGGGGGCAATAGTTGTATTCTGGGAATAAAGGTTTATTTTGTAGCATGTTGACCTGTAGTAATTTTAACATGTATTGTATTCTTTTTGAAACATTTGCAAATCAACTGTGTCCCATTGCATAGACCATATGAGGGATCCTGATTTCGGAGCATCAGGATGGGCACATTCTCATTCTAAACTAATTTAATATATTTAAGTTTGACAATAATCAGTTGGTATAATATTTTTGTACTTTTTGTACTATCAAGAACCAAAAATGACAAAAGCCAAATAGCAGATTATTTCGATAATGTATCTATGTAGTGACAGCCCATTTGGTGTTAATGTGATTAAGTATTCTTCTTGATAGTAATTGTTGGTACCATCTTCTGCTGAGCGATTTGTCCTGCACAATATTCCTCTTGTATCTCTTCCTATTTTGGATTACATGTCATGTTGATAAATAGATATGGTCTTCCAATAGTATAATTTTTTATTTGTGGCATGTATCACTTTGTGGGTTTTCTATCAGCAGAAAACAAATGGGCAGAATTTTGCTACATTGCTTGAACTGTTCAAAATGTTCATGAGTATGTCAGATCCTAGAAAAGTAGTACATTTTTAGAGGACTTGATATAGATACAACAATATATTTTGAGAGTCCGTACAATATAAGACTGCTTCATTTTCTGTACTCTCATACCAGATCAATCTGCCCGCTCTCCACAAGTGGTTATATAAACTTGTAAGATAGAGCATACAAATCATTGGCTTCAATGTTCACTGGTTCTTCCCCACTATCATCAAAGAAAATTAACAGAAGTCAAATATTGAAACTAATTAGAAAAGTTTTAAGAAAAATGACAAAAAAGTAAACATTACTTGTCATCAAGCTGAAAAGATCAAAAAAAGCTCTTGCTTCTGTATAAATCATTGTAACACCCCTCAACGTAGCACGGAAAGACTTATGATGCATTTTTTTCAATATCTGAAAATTCATGCAGAGTTTCACAAACCCGACTTCATATTCTTGTTCAGAGGGTAAAATTTTGTTGGGGGACGGTTACCTACAAGGTATTTTTTACCCGGGCCAAGAGGATATTTTTCGATGAAAGTTCATAAACCATTGGCTGTCCGCGTCAAGACCACGACGCGCATTAGGTCAAAAAGTCTCTTCTTCATTCAAGAGCATTTGGGTAAATATCCAACGCCTATATACATGGGAATCCCTCTTTTTCTGCCATTTTTCTAACTTGAAGTCTCTCAAAAACACTCCCAAAACCCTTCTAATTCATCACCAAATCCTCCATCTAATTTCAAGAATATCAAGATCACCTTTGGAATTTCAAGAATACAAGTCAAGCCGCAAGTCTTACTCCAATTTTCTTCAAGAAACTCCGATGTTTGAGGTATGTGCATTTGATTATGGGAACCTTCCTTCCCACAAGTCCAACTATTTCTCTTCTCCTACTACATGAAGTTTATGAATCCTTATGGTTATTTTATAAACTCTTGAATATGGTATTACTGTTATGCAATCTATTATGGCTTGTGTTTGTGCATTAACATGAAGTAAAGTATTATGTGGTATTTATGGATTTATGGATTATTTTAGGTTTATTTATAAACTCTTGTTTATGATGATATTATTATGTATTATATATATGTCCTCTACATGAATTTTACAATAATTGATGTTAATGCCAAAATGTTGCTGGGGTTTGATATTATGATGGATCTTAAGATATTCAAGTTAAGTTCTCTATGATACTATGAAAAGCTATGAAGGAATTTATATGTTTAGTTGGTTTTCATGAAATTCAAAATAAAGGTTTTTGATTGATAGGATAGATTTCATGCTCTCATGTCCATATTTTGAAGGGTGACGTATATTGTCGTGATGGGTTAATTAAGAATGATTTAAACTAATTATTTTCTCTATATATCTTGAAATATGATTCTTTCTTAAATTATGAGAGTTTTACTACAATATTAGTGGGATAATTTGAATGACTTTGAAATTGATTGATCTTACTTCTCTCTTGTCTCTTACTCTTGAAATGTATGATTTTAAGTACATGTGCATAAGCCCACCATGTGTTTGACTAAATTACATGACAAGAATTCTTAATGTTGATGAGAGATTATTGTATGAATTTATATGACAAGCATGTTATGATAATTTATGGTTTCCCAAGTATGTATTAAACTCATGAAAATATTCTTATGAATGAATGTTGATGGTAGAGGATCTTCCATCTATTTAATGAATGAATGTATTATGGTGGAGGATCTCCCTTCTAAGGAATGATTAAGGAGCTATCTTATGACTTTCACTCTATGATATCAAGGGGTTGGGGATTGGATAAATTGTCCTCCCACATGACTTTGAATGGTTTTATGATATGATATTGTGACCTATGACTATCCTACTCTTGTGAGAGACTACCTAGTACCGAGTGGACTAGAGGTAATTTCTCAAGTCCTAAAACTATGTGCCATTATAGGTAAAGGGATTAGAGGTGATTACCCAAATCCCTCAGAGGTGAGTACCCTAAATATGAGGGTTTGAGGCGAGTACCCGAGTCCAAGAACTAGAGGCGAGTATCCGGTTCACACATGTCTTTGTGGGTCTACTTAGGCATTATGAAGTTCACCGTAGCAGAGTGATTTCTCCCTTTCTTCTGGTGTAGGGATCCACATCGGGACTCCATGGATTAGGTCACGTGGTTTATGTCGTTTATTGTCTCTCTCACATATGTTCAAGTTCTCCTCATGTTCCCAAGAGGTCCTCTAATGATAAATTTAAATGGTTCCTTTATGTTAAGTCCAAAGGTGATTTAAAGTTCCTATGATTCTTTGTTTCACAAATTGAAATGGTATTTTCCCCTAAAGGTACCTGATGATTTCTACAAGTGTGTAAGGTGTTCTCCATTATGATTGTCAATGTTCCTTGCATAATAAATTAGTCTTTAATGTAGAGTTATGTATTTTTCACCCAAGAATATTAATACTTTAGTTATGTATGACACCTTGTATTTCTCACTATCTTTTATGCACTCCTCAAAGCTTTATGATATATGTTCTTCTTTGTCTATGGTTTTCCTTATTTATGCTCATGTCCCCTTTATGTCCCCAAGATATTCTCTTATGATGATTTCTTATGGTTCTTTATTATTATGACCTACGCAATATTCCTCACCCTCTAGTACAAGGTATATGGATGAGCTACTCATGCCACTTTATTATGCTTTTTATGAGTTATGCAAGTATGATTACCTCTATGTATGTTTTACCTTAATCATTAATCATGCATGGCATATTGAGCTTATGTCTTTGATTATGTTTATGCATTTTGATTACTATGGCTTACTTTGCTTGTTGCATTGCACTCCATATACTTAGTATATTCCAAGTACTAACGCATACTCTATGCCTATATGATATCACCATGTAGGGACCTCTTATTGGCCATTCTTCCCCATGTGGCTAGTTCGGTGCATTTGAAGAGAGCCTTTGGTGAGTCCTCATATCCAGGGATAATCACTACTTTCTTTTATGTTTATGTTAAGACTTTATTTTCTGCTTTTGGATACCTATCTATAAGGGTGAGCCAAGAAAATGTCTTGGCCCTCGCCTCATTCGTAGTAGAGGTGTTGTTGGATATTGAGTTGGTTTGTGTTATGAGCTCGACTCTTTTTATATTTAAGTTATCATGAAAAACTTCCCTTAGTCCTACGTCCCTTTTTATTTTTGTCACTTTGAATCTTGTTTATATTGCTTCTGCAACCAATGAAGTGTATGATATACTAAGAGGCTTGTTTAGGATTCCTTCGGGTTCCCCATTCACCGTATCACATCTAGGTCCTAGGCTTGGGTCGTGACACACTTGGTATCAGAGAACTAGGTTGTTAATAGTCCTCAAAATCCAATGCACCACGTCGATTAGAGTTTTATTCATGGTTGTGAAGTGCGCCACAACTATGAATAGGAGGCTATGAGGCGTTTTACGAAATGTTTAACTTCTTCAGGATCTTTGCTGTGCTCTAGATGTAAAGATAAGAATTCCTTCCCTAATAAATGTTCTTTTGCTCTTTTAGATCATGCCACTACAAAGAGGAAGACCACAGAGGTCCCAAAAACCTGAGGAGGGTTCGGCTCGTCAAGCTCCTCAAGGAGAAGGGGCTACACAAGTTGAGCTCCAGAATGCCATCACCATCTTGGCCCATGCTCTGACCAACCAAGGGGACAAAGCTCCTCATGTTCCCACTCTGGCCTCAAGGGTGAGGGACTTCACAAGGATGAACCCTCTGGAGTTTCATAGGTTCAAAATGGAGAAAGATCCCCAAGAGTTTATAGATGAGATGTATAAGGTACTTGCTATCATGGGGTGAATTCGGAGGATAAGATGGAACTAGCGGCCTACCAACTCAAGGGTATGGCCCAAATTTGGTTTGCTCAATAGAAACTTGAGAGAGGAAATAATAATATTATTCTTTGGGAGGAATTTAAGATTGCCTTACTCAACCGATTCTTTCCAATTAAACTGAGAGAGGCTAAGATGATGGAATTTATGAATCTCAAGCAAGGATCTATGGGTGCAAGGGAGTATTCCCTCAAATTCAATAAACTCTCAAAGAATGCTCCTCACTTAGTTGTCAATCCTAGGCAAGAATGAACAAGTTTATGTCGGGGGTATCTGATTTGGTGAATGAAGAGTGTCGTACCGCCATGCTTGTGGGTGACATAGATTTGTCTGGACTCATGAATTACGCCAAACAACTTGAGGAAGAGAAGATTAGGAAGAGGAGAAGTAGGGAGTCCAAGAAGGCTCGGATTGAGGACGGATCATCTTTTCGTATTGCTTTTAGGCCTAAGCTTCACAAAGATGGGGTAGCTAGCCCCAAGTATCAAGATGGTAGTGTTGGTGGTCAAGCTCCTCCTATATGCAACAAGTGTGGAAGGTACCATCCGGGAGATTGTTTAGCCGATTTGGGTGCATGTTTTGGGTGTGGTGCAATAGATCATAAGTTGAGCAATTGTCTATGGGTCCCTAAGAATTATAAGGATACATCAATGATCTCAACCCTACCCCTCTAAGGGTCCCTAAATGTAGTATGATGCTTCACCCAGTACATTATGAATTCTCCTTATGTGATAATGAAATTGGTGTAGATTGGCTTCATGTCCAAGGTGTTATGGTTGATGTTTGGGCGTAAGTGGTTGAGTTAGATGTTGGTGGAAGGGATAGTTGCATGTTAAAATCTCATGCATTATCTAATTTAGTCCTTGAGTTGTTGTTTGTTGTGCACGTAAGTTCATAGAGTAGGATTTTTATTGAAGTCCTAGGTGCAATTATAAAAATGTGCTACTCATGCTTTTAAAATAATTTCCATGATAAAGATTTTGAAAGTTGCATCAAATCAATATTTAACTTGCATTATCATTTTAGTAAGGAGTTGATATATGTTCCATTTTATTCGTGCTATCTCTATTCACATTCGTGGATGAATATTCCCAGGGGGATATTGTAAAATCCCTCAACGTAGATTGAAAAGACCCTGTGATGCATTTTTTTCAATATCTTAAAATTTCGCATAAAATTTCACAAATTCGACTTCATATTCTTATTTAGAATGCGAAATTGCGTGGGGTAACAAGTACCTACAAGGTATATTTTATCTGGGCCAAAATAAATATTTTTTTGATGAACTTTCACAAACCAGTTGTTATCCGCGTCAAGACCGCGACGCGGACAGGACGCGCCTAAGGTCAAAAAGTCTTTTTTTAATTCAAGGGCATTTGGGTAAATACCCAATGCCTATATATGAGGGAATCCCTCATTTTCAGCCATTTTTCTAACTTGAAATCTCTCAAAAATGCTCCCAAAACCCTTCAAATACATCATCAAATCCTCCATTAAATTTCAAGAATCTCAAGAGCACATTTTGAATTTCAACAACACAAGTCAAGCCTCAAGTATTCCTTCAATTTTCTTCAAGAAACTCCGAGGTTTGAGGTATATGGGTTTGATTGTGGGAACCTTCCTTCCCACAAGTCCAACCATTTCTCTTCTCCTACTACATGAAATTTATGAATCCTTATGGTTATTTTATGAACTCTTGAATATGGTATTACTAATATGCAATCTATTATGGTTTATTTTTGTGCATTAACATGAAGTAAAGTATTTTGTAGTATTTATGGATGTATGGATTATTTTAGGATTATTTATGAACTCTCGTTTATGATGATATTATTATGCATTATACATATGTCCTCTATATGAGTTTTACAAGAAATGATGTTTATACAAAAATGTTATTGGGGTTTGATATTATGATGGATCTTAAGATACGTGTTTTTACCTATACTTAGCCTTATAAATGATGTTTATACAAAAATGTTATTGGGGTTTGATATTATGAGATATCTTAAGATATTCAAGTTAAGTTCTCTATGATGCTATGAAAAGCTATGAAGTAAGTTATATGTTAAGTTGGTTTTCATGATATTCAAAATAAAGGTGTTTGCTTGATAAGATGGATTTCATGCTCCCATCTCCATATTTTGAAGGGTGATGTATAATATCATGATGGGTTGATTAAGAATGATTTAAACTAATACTTTTCCCTATATACCATGAAATATGATTCTTTCTTAAATTATGAAAGTTTTACTACAATATTGGGGGGATGATTTGAATGACTTTGAAATTGATTGATCTTACTTCTCCTTTGTCTCTTACTCTTAAAATGCATGATTTTAAGTACATGTGCATATGCCCACTATGTGTTTGACTAAATTACTTGACAAGAATTTTTTTTGTTGATGAGAGATTATTGTATTAATTTACGTGACAAGCATGTTATGATAATTTATGGTTTCCCAAGCATGTATTAAACTCATGAAAAGATTCTTATGAATGAATGTTGATGGTAAAGGATCTCCCATCTATTTAATGAATGAATATATTATGGTGGAGGATCTCTCATCTAAGGAATGATTAAGAAGTTATCTTATGACTTTCACTCTATGATATCAAGGGGTTAGGGATTGGATAAATTGTCCTCCTATATAACTTGGAATGTTTTTATGATATAATACTATGACTTAGGCCTATCCTACTCTTGTGAGAGACTACCTAGCACCGAGTGGACTAGAGGTGATTACCCAAGTCGTAAAACTATGTGCTACCATAGGTAAAGGGATTAGAGGTGATTACCCAAATACTAAAAGGCAATTACCCTAAATATGAGGGCTTGAGGTGTGTACCCGAGTCCAAGAACTAGAGGCGAGTATCATGTTCACACATGGCTTAGTGGATCAACTTTGGCATTAGGAAGTTTACCCTGGTAAAGTGATTTCCCCCTTTCTTCCGATGTAGGGAAACACGATACACACTTAGGCATTAGGAAGTTCACCCTGGTAAGGTGATTCCCCATTTCTCCCTGTGTAGGGAAACACATCGGGACTCCATGGATTAGCTCACATGGTTAATATCAGTTATGTTCTCTCTCACATATGTTTAAGTTCTCCTCATGTTCCCAAGAAGTGCCCTAATGATAAATCTAAATGGTTTCTTTAGGTTAAGTCCAAAGGTGATTTAAAGTTCCTATTATTCTTTGTTTCACAAATTCAAATGGTATTTTCCCCTAAAGGTACACGATGATTTCTACAAGTGTGTAAGGTGCTCTCCAATATGATTGTCAATGTTCCTTGCATAATAAAATAGTATTTAATGTAGAGTGATGTATTTTTCACCCAAGAATATTAATACTTTAGCTATATATGACACCTTGTATTTCTCACTATCTTTTATGAACTCCCCAAAGCTTTCTGATATATATCATTCTTGATCTATGGTTTTCCTTATATATGCTCATGTCGCCCTCATGTCCCCAAGATATTCTTTTATGATGATTTATGATGGTTCTTCATTATTATGACCTATGGAATATTCCTCACCCTCTAGTACAAGGTATATGGACGAGCTACTCATGCCACTTTATTATGCTTTTTATGAGTTATGCAAGTATGATTACCTCCATGTATGATTTACCTTAAACATTGATCATGCAGGCATATTGAGCTTACGTCTTTGATTATGTTTATGCATTCCGATTACTATGGCTTGCTTCCCTAGTTACATTGCACTCCATATACTTAGTATATTCCAAGTACTAATGAATACTCTATGCCTACATGATATAACCATGTAGGGAATGGAGCTCCTATTGGCCAACCTTCCATATGTGGGTAGTTCGGTGCATTTGAAGAGAGCCTTTGGTGAGTCCTCATATCCGAGGACAATATCTACTTTCTTTCATTTTTATGTTAAGACTTTATTTTATGCTTTTTGATACCTATCTATAAGGATAAGCACGAAAGATGTCTTGACCCCCGCCCCATTCGTAGTAGAAGTATTGTTAGATATTGAGTTGGTTTGTATTATGAGCTTGACTCTTTTTATGTTTAAGTTATCATGAAAAACTTCTCTTAGTCCTACTTCCCTTTTTATTCTTATCACTTTGAATCTTGTTTATATTGCTTTTGCAACCAATGAAGTGTATGATATGCTAAGAGGCTTGTTTGGGGTTCCTTCGCGTTCCCCATTCGCCGTGTCATATCTACGCCCTAGGCTTGGGTCGTGACACACTTAGTATTAGTGAACTAAGTTATTAATAGTCCTCGAAATCCAACACACCGCATTGATTAGAGTTTTATTAATGGTTCTGAAGCGCGCCACAACTATGAATAGGAGGCTATGAGGCGTTTTAGGAAATGTTTCACTTCTTCATGATCTATGTTGTGCTCTAGATGTAAAGATAAGGATTCCTTCTCTAGTGAATGTTCTTTTGCTCTTTTAGATCATGCCACTACAAAGAGAAAGACCACATAGGTCCCGTAAACCTGAGGAGGGTTCGGCTCGTCAAGCTCCTCAAGAAGAAGAGGCTACACAAGTTGAGCTCCAAAATGCCATTACAATGTTGGCCCATGCTATGACCAACCAAGGGGCCCAAGCTACTCATGCTCCCACTCTAGCCTCAAGGGTGAAGGACTTCACAAGGATGAACCCTCCAGAGTTTCATGGGTCCAAAATGGAGGAAGATCCCTAAGACTTTATAGATGAGGTGTATAAGGTGCTTCCTATCATGGGGTGAATTCGGAAGAGAAGATGATATGATTCTTTCTTAAATTATGAAAGTTTTACTACAATATTGGGGGGATGATTTGAATGACTTTGAAATTGATTGATCTTACTTCTCCTTTGTCTCTTACTCTTAAAGGGTATGGCCCAAATTTGGTTTGTTCAATGGAAACTTGAGAGGGGAAAAATGATGCTATTCTTTGGGAGGAATTCAAGGCCACCTTACTCAATCGATTCTTTCCAATTGAACTAAGAGTGACTAAGATAATGGAATTTATGGATCTCAAGCAAGGCTCTATGAGTGTGGGGGAGAATTCCCTCAAATTCAACAAACTCTCAAAGTATGCTCCTCGCTTAGTTGTCAATCCTAGGGCAAGAATGAACAAGTTTGTGTCAGGGGTATCTGATTTGATGAATGAAGATTACCACACTGCTATGCTTGTGTGACATGGATTAGTCTCAACTCATGACTTATGCCATACAACTTGAGGAGGAGAAGATTAGGAAGAGGAGAAGGAAGAGGAGAAGGAAGAGGAGAAGTAGGGAGTCAAAGAAGGCTCGGATTGAGGACAGATCATCTTTTGATGTTGCTTTTAGGCCTAAGCTTCACAAGGATAGGATGACTATCCCTAAGTATCAAGGTGGCAGTGTTGGTAGTCAAGCTCCTCCTACATGCAACAAGTGTGGAAGATACCGTCCATGAGATTGTTTAGCCAGTTCAGGTGCATGTTTTGGGTGTGGTGTAATGGATCATAAGTTGAGACATTATCCGGGTCCCTAAGAATTATAAGGATAATCATTGATGATCTCAACCTTACCCCTCTAAGGGTCCCTAAATGTAGTATGATGCTTCACCCAGTACGTTATGAATTCTCCTTATGTGATAACGAAATTGGTATAGATTGGCTTCATGTCCAAGGTGTTGTGATTGATGTTTGGGTGTAAGTGGTTGAGTTAGATGTTGGAGGAAGGCATAATTGCATGTTACAATCTCATACATCATCTTTTTTAGTCCTTGAGTTGTTATTTATTGTGCATGCATGTTTATAGAGTAGGATTTTGATTGAAGTCCTAGGTGCAATTATAAAAATGTGCTACTCATGCTTTTAAAATGATTTCCATGATAGAGACTTTCAAAATTGCATGAAATCAATGTTAAACTTGCATTATCATTTTAGTAAGGAGTTGATATATGTTCCATTTTATTCATGCTATCTCTATTCACATTCGTGGATGAATATTCCCAGGGGGATATTGTAAAATCCCTCAACGTAGATTGAAAAGACCCTGTGATGCATTTTTTTCAAATTCACATTCGGGGATGAAAGTTCTCAAGAGGGATATTATAACACCCCTCAACATAGCTCGAAAAGACCCTATAATGTATTTTTTCAATATCTTAAAATCCATGCAAAATTTCGCAAATCAAACTTCATATTCTTGTTCAGAGGCCGAAATTACATGGGGTAACGATTAGCTACAGGGTATATTTTATCCGGTCCAAAAGAAATATTTTTTCGGTGAAATTTCACAAACTAGTGGTTGTCCGCGTCAAGAGCACGACGTGGACAGGATGCGCCTTAGGTCAAAAAGTCTCTTTTTCATTCAAGGGCATTTCCCAATGCCTATATATACGGGAATCCCTCATTTTCAGCCATTTTTCTAACCTGAAATCTCTCAAAAACACTACCAAAACCCTTCCAATTCATCACCAAATCCTCCATCAAATTTCAAGAATGTCAATAGCACATTTTGAATTTCTATAGCTCATGTCAAGCCTCAAGTCTTCCTCTAATTTTCTTCAAGAAACTCTGAGGTTGAGGTATATGGGTTTGATTGTGGGAACCTTCCATCCCACAAGTCCAACCATTTCTCTTCTCCTAATTTATGAACTCTTGTTTATGATGATGTTATTATGCATTATATATATGTCCTCTATATGAGTTTTACAAGAAATGATGTTTATGCCAAAATATTGTTGGGGTTTGATATTATGATGGATCTTAAGATATTCAAGTTAAGTTCTCTATGATGCTACGGAAGGCTATGAAGGAAGTTATGTGTTTAGTTGGTTTCATGATATTCAAAATAAAGGTTTTTCCTTGATAAGATGGATTTTATGCTCCCATGTCCATATTTTGAATGGTGACGTATAATATCATGATGGGTTGATTAAGAATGATATGAACTAGTACTTTTCCCTATATATCTTGAAATATGATTCTTTCTTAAATTATGAGAGTTTTACCACAATATTAGGGGGATAATTTGAATGACTTTGAAATTGATTGATCTTACTTCTCCCTTGTCTCTTACTTTTAAAATGCAAGATTTAAAGTACATGTGCATATGCCCACTATGTGATTGACAAAATTACTTGACAAGAATTTTTTTGTTGATGAGAGATTATTTTATGAATTTACATGACAAGCATGTTATTATAATTTATGGTTTCCCAAGCATGTATTAAACTCATGAAAAGATTCTTATGAATGAATGTTGATGGTAGAGGATCTCCCATCTATTTAATGAATGAATGTATTATGGTGAAGGATCTCCCATCTAAGGAATGATTAAGGAGCTATCTTATAACTTTCACTCTATGATATCAAGGGGTTCGGGATTGGATAAATTATCCTCCCACATGACTTGGAATATCAAGGGGTTAGGGATTGGATAAATTGTTCTCCCACATAACTTGGAATGATTTTATGATATGATACTATGAACTATGCCTATCCTACTCTTGTGAGAGACTACTTAGTACCGAATTAACTAAAGGTGATTACCCAACTCCTAAAACTACCTGCTACTATAGGTAAAGGGATTAGAGGCGATTACTCAAATCCATAAGAGGTGAGTACCCTAAATATGAGGGCTTAAGGTGAGTACCCGAGTCCAAGAACTAGAGACGAGTACCCTATTCACACATGGCTTAGTGGATTCACTTAGGCATTAGGAAGTTCACCCTGGTAAGGTGATTCCCCATTTCTCCCTGTGTAGGGAAACACATCGGGACTCCATGGATTAGCTCACATGGTTAAAGTTGATTATGGTCTCTCTCACATTTCTTCAAGTTTTCCTCATGTTCCTAAGAGATCCCCTAATGATAAATCAAAATGGTTCCTTTAGGTTAAGTCCAAATGTGATTTAAAGTTCCTATAATTCTTTGTTTCACAAATTCAAATAGTATTTTCCCCTAAAGGTACATAATGAGTTTTACAAGTGTGTAAGGTGTTCTCCATTATGGTTGCCAATGTTCCTTGCATAATAAAATAGTCTTTATTGTAAAGTGATGTATTTTTCACCCAAGAATGTTAATACTTTTGTTATGTATAACTCCTTGTATTTCTCACTATCTTTTATGAACTCCCCAAAGCTTTATGGTGTATGTCATTCTTGATCTATGGTTCTCCTTATATATGCTCATGTCCCTAAGATATTCTCTTATGATAATTTATGATGGTTCTTTATTATTACGACCTATATAGTATTCCTCTTTCATGACGCAAGCCTAGGGCCTAGACGTGACACGGTGAATGGGGAACCCGAAGAAACCCCAAACAAGCCTCTTAGAATATCAATAACCTATCCTTGGTCGCGGAAGTAAAACATCAACAACAACTCAACAAGAGATATAAAGAAGGTAAAAGTGCCTAATGGAAGACTTGGGTTATCATAAAACATTCAAGTGTCAAGATCATAGCATAATTGCATCAATTGTTCCCACAACACCTCTAACATAGATTGGGTGGGGACCTAGACACTTTTCGGGCTCACCCTCGTAGTATCAAACGCTCAACATAAAGAGATAGCAAAAGAAAGAGTAGCATAGCTAGTGTCCCCGAACTTTTGGACTTAGCAAAAGCTTATCTTCAAGATGCCATAACTAGCCATATGGAGGATGATTGTGAGGTGCTCTAGTTCCTACATGGTAACATCATGTAGGCATAGAGTATGCATTAGTTCGTTTGAATGTACTAAGTATTTAGGATGCAATGCAATAAGACATAAGCTAATATAGTCAAGATGCATAATCGTAAGCAATGGATAAGTATAATATCAATATGGTGTGCATGATCAATGCTTGAAGTAAAACGTGCTTGTAAATCATATGCTTGTATAGAACATAATACATGTGTAGGAAGAGACCATAATCATTAACCAAGCAAGCTACTACTTAGAATCCAAGGCATGCCACCCCCTTGGAAGGTAATTGAGGTACATACCCCTCAACATGGTAGATGGGCATGTCACCCCCATCATAGTGGTCAAGGTACATACCCCTCGACAAGGTAGATGGGCATTGTCCCCCCCCCCCCCATAGTGGTCAAGGTACATACCCCTCGACAAGGTAGATGGGCATTGTCCCCCCCCCCCCCATAGTGGTCAAGGTACATACCCCTCGACAAGGTAGATAGGTATGTCACCCCCCCCCCCATCATAGTGGTTGAGGCATGTCACCCTTTCTACAAGGTGTGGTCAACTTGCAACACTATAGATATTTCTCATGAATTCAATATATACATACATTCCCTTAATCATCATAGTCACTTAACTTGTAAACTATGTCATAGACTATCCATAACTCAAGAATTCATGTAAAGACATTTTATCAAACACTTGGTGGGTGTGTAATGATAGTCCAATATCATGCAATTCGAGAGTAAAATTCTGTGAGAAAGCTCAATGTGAATCAACCCACCAACACACAGTCAAACCTTTATGTAAGTATAAGCTAAAAATAGGTAGATATGTGTTTCTAATCAACATTTCATAAAACCTCAACATTATTTGTAATCATAATTCATAATAAGTAATACTTATAAGTAATACAACTTTGGAACATGCAATTTTCATAAAAAGGGAGGTTGGGCACCATGGGTGAAAGGACCTAATGGTTGAAACCCATATACCTCAAATTTGGGGATTTTCTTGATGTAGATTTGAATGAGAACTTGAAGCTTGAATGAAGTTCTTGAGATCTGGTATTAAGCTTGGGATACTTGAATTTGGAGGAAATATTTGGTTAAGTGTTAGAGAAGGTTTTGAGAGTGTCTTTAGTGATATAGAATTGAAAAATCATTAAGTGTATGTGTTTTTACACATAAAAGGGCATGGGGACAAGACCCCAATGTGTTAGGTTGAAAAAGAAAAATTAAGGAAGTCACAACACTACTCTGCGATAGGTCCACATCACAGAGCTGTCACAAATAGTTTTTGGAAATTGCAAATTTTGTGAATATCACTTTTTGTTATGGGCCTCCTAAAATCTCGGTTATACCCATATACCAATCAATTTTTCTCCCTGATCAAGAATATGAAGTCAGATTTTTGATATCACGCATGAATTTTGAGATATATGAAAATTATGATTATGGGTATTTTCGAAGCACGTTTTTGGGGTGTTCAATATCTCCCCCTTGGGAACATTCGTCCCCGAATGTTAAAGAAGCGTATATGAGAGAAGTAATCATGAGGATTTCAGCCCAACATATGAGTGCAACAAATGCATTTGAACATCATTTCAAAAACTTCAACATGAATGTCAAAATTACCATAAACTTGTCAACATAAACATGAATGCATGCAAATGACATAAGGGCTGAACTTAAGACTTGAAATCATATAGGGGACATAAATTAGTACATTAGGCTTGAGTATAGCATAAGTACATCAATTTTTCCAATAATACCTCTAAAAAGGGATTGAAATCATCTAAGGGACTTAAATTAGTACCTTTGGCTTGAACAGAATGGAAGAGATATGGGTAATGTTTTTACATGTCCACCCCAGCTTCCCATGTGGCAATTTCAACTTGTTGGTTTCTCCAAAGGACCATGATGGAAGCTACTTCCTTGTTTCTCAACCTCTTCACTTGTCTATCCAAAATTTCTACCGGAACCTCCGCATAAGTCAAATTATCTTCTACCACACCCACAACATCCAAAGGCACTATAGCACTAGGGTCACCCACACACTTTCTCAACATGGACACATGGAAGACCAGATGAACCATATTCATATCAATGGGCAACTCCAACTCATAGGCCATCTTACTAATCCTCCTCAACACTCTATAAGGGCCCATAAATGTTGGCTAAATTTACCCATCTTGCCAAATCGAACTACACCCTTCATGGATGAGACTTTCAAATAGACCCAATCATCAACCCTAAATTAAAGATCTCTCTTTCTCACATCAGAATATGACTTTTGTCTACTTTAGGCTATTTTCAATCTCTCCCTTATCAACCTCACCTTTTCCAAGGCTTCCATGCCTAAATTCGGACCTAGCAAAGCCATTTCCCCCACTTCAAACCACCCAACCCAGGATCTACAATGCCTACCATCAAGAGCTTCAAAAGGAGCCATACCCATGCTTGAGTGTTAGCTATTGTTGTAACCAAATTCAATGAGTGGAAGATATTCATCCTGACTACCCTTAAACTCCAAAACACAAGCTCTAAGCATATTCTCAAGGGTTTGGATAGTTCTCTTGGCTTGCGTCATCCGTTTGAGGGTGAAAGGTTGTACTAAGCTTTACCTTGGTACAAAGATCTCTTTGGAAAGTCTTCCAAAAGTGAGAAGCGCATTGAGCATCACAATTCGAAATGATAGACAAAGGCACCCCATGCAATCTAACCAACTCGTGAATGTACAATTTAGCATAATCTTCGGCATTATAAGTAGTTTTGACGAGTAGAAAGTGAGCCGACTTTATCATTCTATCAACCACAACCCAAATAGAGTCAAAATGCTTTCTAGTTTTAGGCAACCCAACCACAAAATTCATGTTAATTTCCTCCCACTTCCAAGTAGGAATTTCTATGTCTTGGGCTAAGCTACCCGGCTTTCGATGCTCGGCTTTCACTTATTGGCAATTATGACATCCGAATATGAACTTGGCAATGTCTCTTTTCATACCACCCCACCAATACACTTCTCTCAAATCTCTATACATCTTTGTAGAACCGGGGTGAATAGAATAGGAAGAATTATGAGCCTCATCTAAAATCTTTTTCAAGTCATCGACACTAGGCACACACACACAATCTACCTTGGTACCTAAGGGCACCATCTCCACCTTGGGAGAAAACCTCCACTTTACCATCTCTCACCAAGGCCTTCAATTCTATCAAGGTGGAGTCAAGATATTGTTTTGCCTTTACCTCCTCATCAATGAAGACTTAGAACCATCAACAACTACTACACCACCATTGTTAACTTCCTCCAACCCTAACCCTAATCTAGCCCAACCGATGAACCTCTATAGCCATCTCTTTGCCACCACCATCAACATATGCTAGACTACCCATAGACACCCGATTTATAGCATCGGCAATAACATTAGCTTTGCCGGGGTGATAATGCACACTCATATCATAATCTTTAAGAAGCTCTAACCACCTTCTTTGTCTCAAGTTATTATTTTAGGTGAACACATATTGAAGACTTTTATGATCGATGAACACATCAACATGGACCCCATCCAAATAATGCAGCCAAATTTTCAAAGCAAATACCATGGACGCCAATTCAAGATCATGGGTGGGATAATTCTTCTCAAGTTGGTTGTTTAGAGGCATATGCTATCACCTTACCACTTTGCATCAAAATACACCCCCAAACTAATTCTTGAGGCATCATAATATATAACAAACCGCTCCAACCCTTTTGGTAGAGACAAAATAGGAGCGGAGAAAAGCTTACCTTTCAAACTTTGGAAATTCTTTTCACACTCATCAGTCCACACAAATTTTGCCTTCTTTTGGGTCAACTTAGTCATAGGAGAAGCAATAGAAGAGAACCCATTTACAACGATCCACACAAATTTAACCTTCTTTTGTGTCAACTTAGTCATAGGAGATGCAATAGAAGAGAACCCATTCGCAAACCTCCGGTAATAACCCGCTGAACCCAAGAAACTCCTAATATCTGATGGAGTCAAAGGTCTAGCCCAATTTCTAATCACCTCCATCTTTTTAGGATCCACCTTAATACCATCCCTCGACACCACATGATCTAGAAAGGCAACCTCTTACAACCAAAACTCACACAATTTCTAATCACCTCCATCTTCTTAGGATCCACCTTAATGTCATCCCCCGATACCGCATGCCTTAGAAAAGCTACCTCTTTCAACCAAAACTCACATTTTTCATATTTAGCATACAACTTCTCCTACCTCAAGATTTGCAATACTACCCTCAAGTTATTCACATGCTCCTCCTCACTATGGGAATAAATCAAGATATCATCAATAAAGGCTTGAACAGAATGGAAGAGATATGGGTAATGTTTTTACATGTCCACCCCAGCTTGTCATTCTTGATCTATGGTTCTCCTTATATATGCTCATGTCCCTACTAAAGACCCTATTCATAAGATCCATGAATATAGTTGGTGCATTAGTAAACCCAAAGGACATAACCACAAACTCAAAGTGCCCATAGCTAGTTCAGAAAGTTGTCTTGGGAATGTCACACTCCCTTACTTTCACTTGGTGATACCCAGACGGAAGATCAATCTTAGAGAAGTGACTAGCCCCTTCAAGTTGATAAAAAAAAGGTCATCAATCCTTGGCAGACGGTACTTATTCTTGTGGTGACTCTATTCAGTTGTCGGTAATCAGTGGACATTCTAAGAAAGTCATCCTTCTTCTTCACAACTAACACGGGTGTACCCTAAAGGGACTTAGTAGGCCTTAGAAAACCCTTCTCCAACAAATCCCTCTTTCAACTCCTTCAACTCCTCCGGGGCTATAGGTTAAGGGGGAATAGAAATGGGTTGAATATTGGGAAGGAGGTCTATACCAATGTCTATTTCCCTTTCGAGAGAGACACCAGGAAGCTCATTGGGAAAGACATCAAGGAACTCATTAACCACCCGAACCGACTCTATAGGAAGGACCTTGAACTCAACATCCATGACCCTTACAAGATGATAGAGACAACCCTTAGAAATCAACTTTCGGTCTTTAAGACAAGAAATGAATCTACCCTTGACCACCACATCACAACTTTCCCGCTCAAGGATGAGCTCATTAGGGAATTGGAATTTGACCCTACGGGTTCTACAATCAATAGAAGCATAGTATGCATGCAACCAATTCATCCCAAGAATGACATCAGAATCTATCATATCTAACTCAACAAAATCACAGGGCAAGATTTTATGTAATATGAATACGGGACAATTTCTATAGACTCTTCTAGCAACAATAGACTTACAAATAGGGGTAGACACTTCATAGGGTTCACACAATAATTCGGGGCTAACATGAAGCTTTTTAGCAATAAAAGGAGTAATAAAAGAAAGAGTGGCACACAAGTCTATTAAAACATACACATCAAAATCAAAAACCTTTAATATACCAGTGATGACATCAGGCACCTCATCTACCCTTAGTATCCCATGAAGAGCATAGAACCTATTTTTCCTTGGAGTAACCCCTTGTTGGCCTCCCCTTACCTTTGGACCCACATTTGCACCTTGGCCTTGTAGACGACCATCTCTAACTCTGTTTTGATTATGAGGACAATCAATCACCTTATGACCCACTTTACCACAACCATAGTAAGCATTAGTGTTCTTCAAACATGGGCCATTATGGCCTCTACCACATCTTGGGCACATAGGATTTAGCACCCCACCAACACCACCTTAGAATCTTTGATTATCGTTAGCAAATGTCCTATTGGGAGCGACCCTTGGCCTTGGAACTTATGGCCTTGAGGAAATTGGCCACCTTTTGTATTTTGAAATCCACCTTCAAAACGGGCCCTCTTGGCCTCATCACTTGTTCTCTTTCTCAACTTTTCCTCCTCTAGTTGTTCGACATAAGTCATGAGGCGAGACAAATCCATATTACTTATCAATATGGTGGTACGACACTCCTTATTAACCAAGTCAAACAAACCCAACACAAATTTGTTATCCTTGACCTTGGCTCAGCAACCATTTGTGGAGCATACTTGGAGAGTTGATTGAATTTTGAGGGCATACTCCCTCACATTCATAGACCCTTGCTTTAGATTCATAAATTCCATCATTTTGGCCTCTCTTAGTTTTGTAGGAAAGAACCGGTTGAGAAATTCCACCTTGATCTCTTCCCAAAGGATGGCATTATTATTCTCCTTCTCCATCTTTCATTGAGTGAACCATATTTGAGCCACCCTTTTGAGTTGGTAGGCTGCCAACTCCGCCTTTTCCTCTGAGTTAACCCCCCTAATAGACAACACCTTATACACCTCATTATATGAATTCTTGTGGATCCTTATCCACCTTGGATCCATGGAACTCCAGTGGATTCATCCTAGTAAAATCCCTCAGCCTTGAGGCCGACATAGGACCATGAGGGGCTTGGGCCCCTTAGTTGATTTGATTGTTCATGGCATGGGCCAATATGGTAATAGAATCTCAGAACTCTTCATGGGCTACTCTCTCATCTTGAGGAACTTGAGGAGTGGGAGGGATCGGTTGCTCCTAGGGAATACGGGTTCTTCTTCCTCTTGGAATCGGCATGATATAGAATAGCAAAGAATATTCGTTAAAGAAAAAAACCTTACCTTACTTCTGAAGCATGACATAGATCATGAAGAAAGGAAACATTTCCTAAAATGCCTCACAACCTCTTACTCATAGTTGTGGTACACTTCATAACCATGAAAAAGACTCTAATCAACACGGTGTGTTAGATTTTGAGGACCATTAACAACCAAGTATTCTAATACCAAGTTTGTCACGACCCAAGACTAGGGCCTAAACATGACACTGCGAATGGGAAACTCGAAGTAACCCCAACTAAGCCTCTTAGCATATCAATCACACATCCTTGGTCGTAAAAGCAAAACACCAACAACAAGAGACATAAAGAAGGGAAAAGGGACTAAGGGAAGACTTGGGTAATCATAAAACATTCAAGAGTCAAGATCATAGCATAATTACATCAATTGTTCCAATAACACCTCTAACATAGATTGGGTGGAGGCCAAGACACTTTCCAGGCTCACCCTCATAGTATCAAGCGTTCAACATAAAGAGATAGCTGACCTGATGTTCACGCTCCAATCAAAAAGCGATCGTTGTCAACAATTAACCTAACCAAAAGGTAGTATTGAATCTATGGGAAATATAGGGTTTGACTAGGAGAATTCGCTATCAATCGTTTCTAGTATCCATAACTAAAATCTCTAAATGGGGGGGGG
>DF357668.1:3937-25278 GCA_000787875.1 Solanum virginianum | reverse complement strand
GTAGGGTGATCTATGCCCAACTTGTTATGGTACCCGAAGAAAGCTCGGACAACTACACCATTGCATTTCCAGTTAGTGACAATGGGAACACTCTTAAATCAATAGCATCAAGAGAAAGATTTTGTGTCCCCATGACACTCTTGCAAATAAAAACCACATTTTGGAGATGATGGTCGAGATACTCTGAAGGTAGCCCTGTGAATAATCCATTTTTTTAGAGCATTTGAAGTAATCCACTCGACACAAAGAACTTAGCATCTACCAATAGTGGAGGCAACACTATAGAACCAGTTACGTCCATGGCCAAAGGGTTCAAACAATATTGGTTCCATCCATAAGCATTCTCGTTGAAGTCCCATAGTTGTGGCCTATTATCTCTTGGTGGTGGATTCTCCTCTCTTCCCATATCCTTATTCATATTCATATCCTCCTTAACTGCGATATCTTCATTCACTTCAGCCATTCTTTTAAAGAGTCGGTGGATCTCAAAACTGATCAGAGCTAAGGGATTGTCTTGGCTCCTTGTGTTGGGCATATAACCTAGTACACCCTGCAATTAAAATCAAACAACAAAACAAAAACAAAAGTAAAATATAAGCGAATTTAGAAATTAACACAAGAACTAACAAATAGTGAAATCAAGTCAAAACTTAGTCGTATTCCCCGGCAACGGTACCATAATTTCTTATCTTGATGTTCATGCTCCCTTAAGAAAGCGATCACTGTCAGCAATTAACCTAACCAAAAGGTAGGATCAAATCAACAGGGAATATAGGGTTTGACTATGAGAATTTGCTATCAATCATTTCTAGTATCCATAACTAAGATCTCTAAATGGGGGGGTTGTGATTCAAGAACAAAGTAAAATAAATACTATACTACGATGCGGGAAAACACTTAATTTTAGGGACAACTCGGGAATTGTGTTCCCCATGGTTCATTGACTCAATTAACCTAGATAACATAACTACAATTAGAGATTCACATGCAGGATGATAACTTAGGTTCTTCCAGCCCTCTTCTGAAGGTGAAGGTCAAATTTCACCATAGCGCTTGCCTATTATCCCTGTCAACCTCCCCTTGGTCAGGTTTGGTTGATTAGACAAGAACACATCAATCGAATTTTTCATATATTTCTCTTTTCTTATTCATCACTACCTTGGTCGGGATCGTGATAGTAGGCAGGTTTTGATGTTGGCCACCACCAAACAACAATCATAATAAAGAGAAATAGATAATACAATGAATTTGATTGGCAGGTTCAATGGCAACGAAAAGGTCATTCATTAGCTTGTTATTTAGTATGAATCAGTGAAATGACAGAATCCATAAAGATTATTCAACAGGCTCTGGAAGGAATTCCAGGAGGGCCTTACAAAAATTTAGAAATCTGATGTTTTGATAGATTAAAAGATCTTGAATGAAATGAATTCATGCAAAACCCCAATCATAGAAATGAACTAACCTAGGTAATCGCAAGTCAACTACCCATGGTTCCCACGACCCCAAGTTGTGGGTGCTTAGCTACTCATAGCTAAGGCAAATCCAATAAAAATGTAAGTAAAAGATATGATTGAGAATTTTACCCACAACAATGAAGATTGAAGACACCACAAGTTGCAAACCACAAGCTTGATAGATTGATAATAAGCACAAAATAAGATTTGCAATCCCCAAAATTAGATTTTCTATGAGAAAATGCTAGACTAAGCTAAATACCTAAAAGTTGTCTTAAGATTATATTCAAAGATGATTTTTTCTGCTCAATTTTTAATCTCCCTAAATAAAACCCTAACTTAAAGTATTTATAGTGTTTACAAAATAACCCTAAAAATTACACAAAAAAGATGGCTGGCAACTGGTACACCTCGCAGGTACAACTCGTAGGGTGATCTATGAGTCATAATCGAGGTCTTATATCAGGTTCTTGGCAACTTGGACTCAACTGGTATGACCCACTGGTATGAGTCATAGCTTGGGCTATGATTGCATTTCCAGTTAGTGACAATGGGAACACTCTTAAATCAATAGCATCAAGAGAAAGATTTTGTGTCCCCATGACACTCTTGCAAATAAAAACCATCCTATGCTCCTCTCGTAGTCTAGGCTTTCAATTGTTGATCCAAAGTTTGGGCTCTCTGATTCCTGCTACGAGTACACCTATATGAGTGGTAGTGAGACCTACAACTCCTAGGGTGGCATCGTAGGGTTAACCTCCACTTAGCAAATTTCTAATTTTTGGTCTTTGCTTCTTGCTATGATAGCACCCTATGACTCGTAGCTTGGGCTACGACTCGTAGGTGAACTCGTATGTTCTATGTTTCAGTAAAATCTGTAACTTTTCTCCAATATCATGCCAACCTAACTTTTCTGCAAGAACAACACAAAAACACATAAAAATTATAAAAGAGTGTCATTAAGAACTCATAAAATCTATTATTTTAGGCATCAAAAGTGTTGTATTTTGACAGCACATCAATAGTAAAAGCAAGAGTAGCATAGCTATTATCCCCAAACTTGAGGACTCACCAAAGGTTACTTCAAGATGCCAAAACTAGCCATGTGGAGGATGATCGTGATATGCTTCAGTTCCTACATTGTAACATCATATAAGTATAGAATATGCGTTAGTACATTTGAATGTACTAAGTATATAGGATGCAATGCAAGAAGACATAAGCCAATATAGTCAAAATGCATAATCATAAGCAATAGATAAGTATAATATCAATATGGTATGCATGATCAATGCTTGAAGTAAAATGTGCTTGTAAATCATATGATTGTATAGAACATAATACATGTGTAGGAAGAGACCATAATCATAGACCAAGCAAGTTATTACTTAGAATCCAAGGCGTGCCACCCCCTTAGAAGGTGATTGAGGTACATACCCCTCAACATGGTAAATGGGCATGTCACCCCCTATCATAGTAGTCAAGGTACATACCCCTCGACAAGGTAGATGGGCATTTCACCCCCCATCATAGTGGTAAAAGTACATACCCCTCGACAAGGTAGATGGGCATGTTACCCCCCATCATAGTGGTCAAGGTACATACCCCTCGACAAGGTAGATGTGCATGTCACCCCGCATCATAGTGGTTGAGGTATGTCACCCCCTCAACAAGGTATGGTCAACTTGCAACTCTATAGATACTTTTCATGAATTCAATATATGTATACAATCCATTAATCATCATAGAGTCACTTAACTTATAAACCATACCATAGACCATCCATAACTCAAGAATTCTTGTCAAGACATTTTATCAAACACTTGTTGGGTGTGTAATGCTAGTTTAAAATCATGTAATTCAAGAGCAAAATCATGTGAGAAAGCTCAATATGAATCAACCCACCAACACATAGTAAAACCCTTATGTAAGATATCTTGAAATCCCTTATCAAATCTCACAATAGATCATAGTTTCATAGCCCAAAACATGCATAGTCACAATAGACAAACCATCTCATAGTATAAGCTAGAAATAGGTAGACATGTGTTACCAATCAGGTTTTGAGAGTGTCTTGAGTGATATAGAGTATAAAAATGGCTAAGTATATGTGTTTTTATGCATAAAAAGGGCATGGGGCGAACACCCCAATGTGTTAGGCCGAAAGTGAAAAATTAAGGAAGTCACCAAACTGCTCTATAAACACAGATTCGCATTGCAGAGCTGTCGCGAATAGTTTCTGGAAATCGCAAATTTGGCAAATATTGTTTTTCGGTAAATGTCTCCTAAAATCCAGGTTATACCCATTTTCTCACTCAATTTTGGCCCTGATCAAGAATATGAAGTCGAATTTTTGATATCACGCATGAATTTTAAGATATATAGAAATTATGATTATGGGCATTTCTAAAGCTCATTTTTAGGGCGTTTAATCCTCTCCCTCTAGTACAAGGTATATGGATGAGCTACTCATGCCACTTACTTTTTTTTATGAGTTATGCAAGTATGATTACCTCCATATATGCTTTACCTTAAGCATTGATCATGCATGGCATATTTAGCTTTCGTCTTTGATTATGTTTATGCATTTTGATTACTATGGCTTGATTCCCTTGTTGTATTGCACCCCACGTACTTAGTATATTTCAAGTACTAATGCATACTCTATGCCTACATGATATCAATAGTAGGGACAGAGTTCCTATTGGCTATCCTTCCCCATATGGATAGGTCGGTGCATTTAAAGAAAGCATTTAGTGAGTCCTCATATCCGAGGACAATATTTACTTTCTTTCATGTTTATGTTAAGACTTTATCTTATGCTTTTGGCTACCTATCTATGAGGGTCTGCCCGAGAGATGTCTTGGGCCCCGCCCTATTTCGTAGTAGAGGTGTTGTTGGATATTGAGTTGATTTGTATCATGAGCTTGACTCCTTTTATGTTCAAGTTATCATGAAAAACTTCCCTTAGTCCTGCTTCTCTTTTGATTTTTGTCACTTTAAATCTTATTTATATTGCTTCCGCAACCAATGAAGTGTATGATATACTAAGAGGCTTATTTAGGGTTCCTTCATGTTCCCCATTCACCATGTCATGTCTAGGCCCTAGGCTTGGGTCATGATAGGTGTAGGACTAGGAACTGTAATCGGAGATGCTAATGATATAATCAAGTCAGCCATGAACTTTGTCAATTCCTCACGAAAGGCTGACAGGTCTGTCGACTGGGCCTCGGCTAATCTCTTCTACACCCCCTCCTCGAAGGCATCGACATGGGCATCTATCGTAGCAATGCGCTGATCAACTCTAGAAGTGGTGAATGACTTATATTGTTCCTTTGATGCGTTAATAGTCTATCGGACCCATGGTTGGATTTGTTGTGTAAGTTGATACAGCTGAGCCTCAGCCTGTGATAATCTCCATACTATAGCCTAAAAAGCAATAATAGACATAATAGGGATGTCTGAAGGAGGAATCTATGATGTAGATAGCTCTGGTCTAGGTGGGGATGTAGTGAGACCCATCTCAATGTCGACTATTGCAGGCTGCTATGGTCCCTCATCATTAGTACCAGCTGGAGTAGTAGTGGCGGCAGTCATCGAAACCTCAGCGTATGGCTCTGGCATGAATTCTCGGGAATGGGAGTTATTCCCGCTGGAGTGCCACTGGGTTCTCATCAGCCTTTACTATGTTAGGATCAACAGTGTGGAGGGCAACGACCATGGGATCTATGTAAAGTAATACCTCCACCTTCGCCTCCATGCATAGTTTATAGATCAGCACAAGGAATGGCATGTACGTGGTCCTTTTGAGCGCCAACTCATGTATCTAGTCTGCTATGAACCATACCCAATCAATATTGTCGCTAGCTAAGAAGCTGGCTACTAGAATAGCTTGCTCCAACGTAAGAACATTATCCATGAAAGTGGGTCGAATTTGAGACCTAATAAAGCCCACCAAAACATGGCAGGAAAGGAGAGAGAGGACTTTACTATCGGCTCTGAATATGTCATGATCCATGTAGGCTCTGGTATATGCAGTAATCTAATTCACTACCAATCTCAGAAGCTTAGTCCTCTAGTCCACACTCTTGGAAATAATAGCTTGTCTAATCTGCCTAACCCGTTGAGCAAACTCAACTGTAGACTGCAGTACTCTGTATGTGGGAAAAAAGTGTACGTGGTAGATCATCTCTTCAGATATGTCAACCTGCCGGCCTCTTTCCAATACCTCTTGCAATCTAGGTTGCCAAGTGAAACTACCACAAAAAGTGCCTAAAAATATGCCCCGAAAGTGCCCGAAATCTTGTTTTCCATATATCAAAATATTCATTTATTTTTTCAAAAATTTGACTTCATATTCTTGTTCAGAGGGTCAAAATTAGGGGGGAAAGGTTCTAACCCAATTTTAGAGAAACCGAATAGAATTATGAATTTTTTCAAGTGGACTGAAAACAGTGGGGATCCGTGTCTGGGGCGCGACACGCCCCAGTGTTATTTTGGCCAATTTTTTGTTTTGGGTCCAAGGCTTTAAGTCTTGAGCCTAGACCCTCCCATGCATGAAAATACCTACACTTAGCCTTATTTTACCCTCATATCATCCTAAACATTCCCCAATACTCACTCAAACATTTAGACAAATATTTCTCTCAAGATTCAAGTCCCAAACTCAAGACCAATCTTAAGGATTTCATCATGGATCTCATTCAAGCTTCAACTCTCCATTTCCAATCTTCTTCAAGGGTTCTCCAAAGTCAAGGTATGTGGTATTGAACCATTGGGTCCTTCCACCCATGATGCCTAAACCTCTTTTTTACTAATATTGCATGATTTAAAGTTAATTTTACATGTGGGTATTGTACATTAAGAAATTTATTGCACAGTGATTTAGGTTCATGAAAGTATGGTTGTTTTAGCATGTTTTGAGCTTTAAATCTTGGGTCTAATGTTGGATTTGATAAGGGGTTTTGATGTGTATGTCTTGAGGGTGTTACAAGGTATTAATTGATGGTTTTACAATGGATTTTCTTACATGATTTCATCTCTAAACTGAATGGTCTCTTACTCCCATTACACACCCGCTAAGTGTTTGATAAAATGTCCAGCTAGGGTTTTATGAGCAATTGAATTGAAGACATATGATGTATAATGAGGAGAGGAAGTGTAGGTATATGATGATTTTGTGGTGATGATAGGGAGGTCTATATGAGTTGTTTTCATGGAGAAGTACCTATGGTGTTGCATGTTGTTGTTGGGTGCTTATGGTTGTTGTGTTCTTGGGAAAATAAGTAGTTCTTTCTTGATGATTTGAATGTAATGGTTTGATTAGCTAGTTCCAATGATTCCTACAGAAAAGGTTATGTCGTAAGGTAGAGTAACTAATGATTCCTACCAAAAGGATCATATCATAAGGTATGGACACCCTACTGAAAATGTCATGCCATAAGGTAGAATAGCTAATTGTGCCTACTGAAAAGATTATATCATAAGGTATGGACACCCTACTGAAAATGTCATGCCATAAGGTAGAATAGCTAATTGTGCCTACTGAAAAGATTATATCATAAGGTATGGATACCCC
This sequence comes from Solanum virginianum, assembly GCA_000787875.1. Taxonomy (NCBI): domain Eukaryota; kingdom Viridiplantae; phylum Streptophyta; class Magnoliopsida; order Solanales; family Solanaceae; genus Solanum; species Solanum virginianum. The sequence goes on along the minus strand of DF357668.1, from coordinate 18,243 downwards.
ACCGAAAAGGCCATGCCATAAGTTAGAAAGACTAAAGATTTCCACCGAAAAGATCATATCATAAGGTGTAGACATTCTATTGAAAAGGGCATGTCGTAAGATAGAATGAATCACATTTCCTACCCAAAAGATGGTATCATAAAGTAGGGGACATCTTATACTGCCTACCAAAAAGACTATGTCGTACGATAAGGGTATTGCTAACACTCTTCAAAAAAGTTATACTGTAAGGTGAGTGGGGGTTATTTTGCCCATTTCTTGAAGGTTGGTACAAAAAGGGTTTGAGTATGTTTCTCATATTGAGTTTATATTCTTTGATCATGATTTACTAGCATGTTGTACCTGAAGCATTGTTTATGCATGCCATGTTGGTAACACACTACCTCTTGTTATGATTATACATTTTGATTACATTATCTATCTCTTGTTGCATTGCATCCCATACTTAGTACATTCCAACATACTAACGCATACTCTATGCCTACATGATGTCACGATGTAGGAACCGAAGCTCGCTTGAGCATCTCCATCCACGTGGCTAGTATGATTTCACTCAAGCTTGTTGGTGAGTCCTCCATTCTAGGGACCTTTGCTATGTTTCTTATGCTATGTATTGGTTCCTTCTTCTTTATTGCTATTTTGCCTATGAGGGTGAGCCCAGTTGCTTTGTCTTGGCCCCCGCTAAGTATCTATGTTTAGAGGTGTTATTGGACAAGTTATGTATTATGTTTGAGCTTGACTTATCTATGTTATCTAGGTATTTAAACACTCTCTCTCTCCCATAGTCCTAATTTCCTATTGTTCATGTTTCTTATGTTGTTTTATATTGCTTTTGGAACCAAGGATGTGTAATGATATGCTATGAGGCTTGTTTGGGGTTCCTCCAGGTTCCTCATTTGCCAGTCACATCTAGGCCTTAGGCTTGGGTCATGACAAAGATGGTATCAGAACACTTGGTTGACAGATCCTCTGAGTCCAACACACCAGGTCGATTAGAATCTTATTCATGGTTGTGTTGTGCACCACAACTATGAGTAGGAGGCTATGAGACATTTTAGGAAATGTTCCCTTTTTCATGGTCTATATCGTACTTTAGAAGTGAGATAGGGCTTTTCCCTCTAATGAATGTTCTTTGCTCTTCTAATTGATCATGCCACTTCAAAGAAGAAGGTGAAGGAAGGTAAGATGAAGGTTTTGTTTTTGATGGATCCAAGTTTCACTATTTTTTCTCTATTCTTTTGGTTACTAGTGGGGATTCTTGTGTGCCCCAAGTTGCTATGTGAACTTTTTGTGTCTATCTCTTGGTTGAGTATATTGTCGCTGGGAGGATTCATACGTCTTGATTTGGGTTTGTATTGCATTAGGTCTTGCTTTATGGCTTGTTGGAGTTGGTGTGGTGGATTTTGATGTCATTATAGGGATGGAATGGTTGCAGGCATGTTATGTCTCCATGGATGGTGGGACCCATACAGTTAGAATCTGACTTCTTAATGAACCCGTCTTTGAGTGGGAGGTTGTCAAGTGGTAGCAAAAGAGGTAGGTCCATTCTTGTCTTGAGGTTCAATTGATCTCTAAAGGGTTGCCTTTGTTCTCATTGCATAGGAGTCTTGTTATGTGATCTTGGTTGAACTTAGCTTGATGTGGTAGAGGTCTTGGGGTAGTTTGGGCTACTTACATGGCATGTTTCCAATAAGTGTAGAACCTATAAGGTTGTAATATGATGGTTGAGGATGGTTGGTCTATGTGGGCAATTACAATGGATTAGTCGTTTCACTAGGGTTGATCTTTGGTTTGAGCTTGGTCCCCAAGTGAGCATTATTGGTAGTAGTGGAGTTGTTTGGTTGATTTATGCATTAACTATGTTTATGGGTCCCTAGAATAGGATCTTAAAACCCTACCTTGATATGATTATTGTGACCTCTAGTGATGAGGTATTGTTTATTTAGAGCTTGTGAATTATTTGGGGGTAGTGTTGCAAGTCTTGGAGGATGAGAGGTTGTTTGCTAAATATGATAAGTATGCATTGTGGGCAGCAAGAAGGTGGTTAGAATTCTTAAAGGATTAAGAAATGAGTGTGCATTATTTTCCCGGTAAGACTAGTGTTGTGGTTGGTGCTCTAAGAAAGGTGCCTATGGGTGGCTTAGCATATGTGGATAATGGTGGCAAGAAGGAGACTAGTGAGGTCCATCTGTGGGTTAGATTGGAAGTTAGGTTGGGGAAGTTGAGCATGGTGGTGTAGCATTCTTGGTGATTCAAAATCTTCTTTGGCTAAGAGGTCTAGATTAAGCAAGGCCTTGATTCCGCTTTATTAGAGTTGGAAGTTTGGGTGGAAGATGGTAGAGTGGAGGTAGTCTTCCAAGGGGGAGATGGTAGTTAGTGGCGACAAGTAGGATAGGTTTGGTTGAGGTTGACAAATGAGTTATGGTTGTGATGGTCCTTATAAGATGAAGAGAGAAGATGGTAAGGTTGCATAAGTTTGGGGATTGCCTATGGATAGGGGTTTGGTTAGTCTGGTTCTTCATGTTTCTAGGCGGATGGGGATGTGGTGTTCATTAAGGCCATTTCGAGGAGTCGTCTATTTGTATGTGTCTTTTCGAAATCCAAAGCAGGCATGGAGGAGCAATATCCGTATTTCTTTCATTCTATTCAAGCTTATGATGACATGCCAAGTCCTTCCTGTGATTTCAAGTCCTATGTTTCAGCCCCTATGTCATTCATGTGCATTCATGTTTAAGTTGACAAGTTTATGATGATTTTACACCTATATTGAGATCTTTAAAGTGATGTTTTAAATGTAATGTTGTATCCATTTTGGGACCATTTTGTTCATGATTATCCTTGTCTTGTATATCTCTTCTGCATTCGAGGACGAATGTTCCCAAGGGGAGATACTGAAACAACCTCAAAAAGTGCCTAAAAACGTGCCTTAGAAGTGCCTGGAATCTTGTTTTCCATATATCTAAAAATCCATTTGTTATTTCGAAAATCTGACTTCATATTCCTGTTCAGGGGTCCAAATTAGGGGGAAAGGGTCTAACCCTGATTTTAGAGTAATCGAATCAAATTATGAATTTTTTCAAGTGGGCTGAAAACAATGGGGATCCGCGCCTGGGGCGCGACGCACCCCCGTGTTATTTTGGCCAATTTTCTGTTTTGGATCCAAGAGTTTAAGTCTTGGGCCTAGACCCTCCCATGCGTGAAAATACCTAAACTTAGCCTTATTTCAATGAACCATTGAGTCCTTCCACCCATGATGCCTAAGCCTCCTTTTTACTAATATTGCATGATTTAAAGTTGATTTTTCATGTGGGTCTTGTATATTGAGAAATATACTACATAATGATTTTAATTTATGAAAGTGTGATTGTTTAAGCATTTTTTGAGCTATAAATCTTGGAGGTCTTGTACATTAAGAAATTTACTACACGGTGATTTGAGTTCATGAAAGTATAGTTGCTTTAACATGTTTTGAGCTTTAAATCTTGGGTCTAACGTTGGATTTGATGAGGGATTTTAATGTGTATGTCTTGAGGGTGTTGCAAGGTATTGATTGCTACAATGGATTTTCTTGCATGATTTCATCTCTAAATTGCATGGTCTCTTACCCCTATTACACACCCACCAAGTGTTTAATAAAATGTTCGGCTAGGGTTTCTTGAGGAATTAAAGGTCCAATGTATGTCTTATGAGTTGAATGAGTCTATGATGATGAAAGGAAAGTATGTTTATGATATTAGCTCTATAGTGTGGGAAAATGACCAAGCCTCACTCGGGAGGTTGCAGGCCATGGTAACCATATTGAGAGGTTTGTACCTATGGAATGATAATGAGATGATTGAAGGCATATGATGTATAATAAGGAGACGAAGTGTAGGTATATGATGACTTTGTGGTGATGATAGGGAGGTCTATATGAGTTGTTTTCATGGAGAAGTACCTATGGAGTTGCATGTTATTGTTGGGTTCTTATGTTTATTGTGTTCTTGTAAAAAAGAGGAGTTCTTTCTTGATGATTTGAATTTAATGGTTTGATGAGCTAGTTTTAATGATTCTTACCGAAAAAGCCATGTCGTAAGGTAGAGTGACTAATTATTCCTACCGAAAAGGCCATGCCGTAAGGTAGAGTGACTAATGATTCCTACCGAAAGGATCATATCGTAAAGTATGGACACCCTACCGAGAAGGCCATGCCGTAAGGTAGAATTGCTAATTGTGTCTACCGAAAAGATTATATCGTAAGGTATGGACATCCCACCAAAAAAGCCATGCCATAAGGTAGAAAGACTAAAGTTTCACACTGAAATGATATATCGTATGTGGATATTCTATTTAAAAGGTCATGCCGTAAAATAAAATGAATCACATTTCCCACCCAAAAGATGATATTGTAAAGTAGGGGACGTCTTATACTATGTTATACTATAAGGTGAGTGGGGATCATTTGGCCCATTTCATGAAGGTTGGTACAAAAAGGCTTTGAGTATGTTTCTCATATTGAATTTATATTCCTTGATCATGATTTACTAGCATGTTTTACCTTAAGCATTGTTCATGCATGTCATGTTGCTAACGTACTACCTCTTGTTATGATTATGCATTTTGATTACATTGCCTATCTCTTGTTGCATTGCATCCCATATACTTAGTACATTCCAACGTACTAATGCATACTCTATGCCTACATGATGTCATGATGTAGGAACCGGAGCCCCGCTTGAGCATCTCCACCCACATGGCTAGTACTGTTTCACTCTAGCTTGTTGGTGAGCCCTTCATTTCGAGGATGTTGGCCTATGTTTCTTTTATTATGTATTGATTCCTTCTTCATTATTGCTATTTTGACTATGAGAGTTAGCCCGGTTGCTTTGTCTTGGCCCCCGCTAAGTATCTATGTTTAGAGGTGTTGTTGGACAAATTATATATTATGTTTGAGCTTGACTCGTCTATGTTATCTAGGTATTTAAACACACTCTCTCTCTCTCTTCCTTAGTCCCAATTTCCCCTTGTTCATGTTCTTATGTTGTTTTATATTGCTTCCGCAAGCAAGGATCTGTAATGATATGCTGTGAGGCTTGTTTGAGGTTCCTTCGGGTTGCCCATTCACTGGTCACGTCTAGGCCCTAGGCTTAGGTCATGACACTGAGAGGCTTCTTCTTCTTGGGAAGATCCTTAAGTATGGTCGTTGCATAGGCGACATAGAATTCTCGCACCAGGACTGGAGAGTAACGATCCATCTCTTTAGTCAACCATTCGAGCCCATGCCATGTCATAGCCTCTTTAACTCTAAGGACATGACTCAACCTTGTATCAATCAGTCGGGGCACCTCATAAAATGATTGCACTATCTTTCCTTGTCCTTTTTTCTGTAGGTCATCATCATATATCTTCTTCATCCCTTCGACACCCCACCTATGTGTTCGAGGATTCGGTGATGATGAAATGGAGGAAGACTATGCATCCTCCCGACTCTGAGAAACCTCCTTAGAACTAGACTCCATCTGTGTGGGAGTCATCTGTGGTGAGCTCTGCTCAGACCCATCCTACTTCCTTCCTCATCAGACTAGAAGGTATTATCTACTTGCATCAGCATCTGAGCAGTTCGTACAGTTGTCCTAGTTTGAGGCCCAGTGCCTCTGGTTGTTTATCATCTGAAGACACATCAACAAGCCTCCTTCTAAGGTCTTTGATTGTTGCCTTTCTACTCTTGGGGGCCATGATATCTGAAAATAAGCACAAACAAACATGATCAGCCCCAAAACACTCAACAAAATAAAACAAAAATAAGAGGAAAGCATAGGAAAATCAACATGTATCAGTTGCATATGGAAGGAACGAGAGTCAGGTACGACTCCTAGTGGAGACTATGAGCCATACGATGGCCTCATAGTCCACAAGTGCATAAAAATTTAGAAAATTGAAAATAGGTACGAGACGTAGTTACAACTCATAGACTTGACTACGGGTCATAGATAGGTCTCGTAGAAGGTTTCAGTTTACAAAATTAACACAGGCTTAGGTTCACAAGACCCCACTATGGTTTTTAGAAGGGACTATAACCCGTAGGTGGGTCTCGTATGGTAAGTTTCAGGGTTCTTAAGTCACTATTATTCCCTACTCAAGGCAGCTACGACTCATAGACCCTTCTACGAGTCGTAGAAGACTCCTGTAGCAGGGAGTAACAGGTACCTGAAAACCCTACATTTCACTACATGGACTTAAAGAACAATTCTAATATAAGTAAAATAGCATCGAAGCGGATGTACATCATTTCATAACATGAGTACAAGTCATCCAGGATCCTAAACACGGTTTTAATACTAATGTTACCCCATCAATCACAGAAATAGCAAATAACACACTTTCAAATACAATTCCCTTAAGCCATTCACATATGAACTCAAACAAATCCCTGCATTATACAAATCCATCATACAAACATGTACACAAAGATATGAGGAATTGGTTCACCAGTCCACCAAAAAGTCATCAATCAACAAGTCCAACAACATTGCCCTAATCAAAACCTTGTCATGCTACCCTGGCTTTTGCAAGTCAATCAACAATCACAACCCAATCTTATGCACTAAATCAAAAATACATAGCATAGCATGATCATCCAATTGCAACAACAAGGACAATTTCTTTATATTAGGTTAAACTAAATGAATTCTATTTGATAACCACCCTAATTTCTTCTCAATATCATCATGCCCACAATTAACAGCTTTGGCAACATCTTCAGCCTCATGCTCATTCAAGAAATTAAAAGCAAAGTACATCTTGAGCATTAAAATAGACCAAGAGACTTATAGTAGGAGATGATGAACTATAATAAGGAAAATGAGAAGAAAGAAGGGCAAAACCCTAGCTTCCGATAAGACTTGTCGAAAAAAGAGAGAAAATGACCGAAAAATGGTTGTAGGGAAATTTGGCTACAAGGTTAGGGTTAATTTTGGATGATTTAGGGTTAAATAGGGTAATGATTTTGACCCCAATTTAACCCTCACCATGTTAAGTATAAAATTCCCCTAAGTTGGGTCTATGAGACCCCGACTACGAGTCGTAGGTCGGACTGCAACCTATAGGTCTTGGTCTCGAAAGCCACTCAACACTTAGAAAAATTTTGAAATCATAATTGGTCACTGTGAACCCCATTTAGGACTCATGACTTGGACTATGAGTCGTAAAGTTGGCTCGTAGTGTGAGTGCCAACTTTAAGTGATTAATGTTACCCTCTACGAGGCATGACTATGAGTTGTAGGGTACACTACCACTCGTAGGCCTAGTTGTAGAGGCTGCTTCAACTGACATTTTCTAAAATTTTTCCATTTTGTTCAAAACCTGCATAATTTTCTCAAAATACACCCTCACACTAACATACAACAAATTCAATATCTAAAAACAAAAATCAAAAGACAATCAAAATGCTACCGAAGATTCCACAAATTACCAATAAAATCAAAAACAAAACAAAGCACTAAAACTTCTTGGTTTGCCTCCCTAGTAGCACCTGATTTAATATCGCGGCATGACTTAGTCATCTTGAGTGATTAAAACACCTCAACAACCTATACTTTACTTGTGAGTTCATCAGGATTCTTCATAGACTAGCGAATGTCAAAAACCACTTCTTCATCATTTACCGTAAACCTCAGTTGACCCAAATCCATATCCACCAGGGCTCTCTCTATGGCCAAAAATGGTCTTCCCAGAATAATAGGGACTTCGAAGTCGACCTCACAATCAAGAATCACAAAATTCATTAGGAATATGAACTTATCAACTTTGACTAGCACATCGTAGAGTATTCACTCCAGCTTTTTGATTGTCCTATACGCCATTAATAACGTCATTCTTGTAGGAGTAGGTGAACCCAAACCAAGCTTTGTAAACACGCTAAGAGGCAGCAAATTTATACTTGCTCCCAAATCACACAACGATCTTGCAAACTCAACATTGCCGATGGTACAAGGAATGGTAAATGCACCGGGATCCTCCCTTTTTTGGACTAAAGATTTGGTGATAATGGCACTACAATATTGGAGCTCTTGCGAAAGCTCTTGGCTTACTGCACACTTTTTTGTCACCAAATCTTTCATATATTTAGCATACCCAGGCCTCTTCTCTAATGTTTCAATAAGAGGAATGTTTATGGACAATTGTTTTAACTTAGAGAGGAAGTATTTGAACTTACCATCCTCCTCCTTTTGCTTCAGCCTTTAGGGAAGAGGAGGAGGAGGTCTTGGGATAGTCTTCTTCTTTTCTTGCTCCTTCACCACTTTACCTCTCACCCCATTGTTGACCAAACCTTCTTCCTCAACCTCAACTTTGTCATCAACACCCTTTTCACGATCCTCATCAATAACCACCGGCATTAGAGGGTCAATGGTACTTTTTACACTTCTCATCATAACCACAATGCAATATCCCTCATTCTTAGGGTTTTGTACCATATTGCTAGGCAAAGTACCCTTTTGATGTTGATTTAATGGAGGGACATTGGACCAAATTGTTGTTTGAGTTTCTCGATGGCCACTGAATGAGATTATATCTTTTGGTTGATACTTGAAATATCTAATTTCATTCCTTTCAAAGTTTCATCTTGGTTCTCCGCTTTCTTGAACAATTTGTCAAATATTTCTCGATCCTTGAATAGCTAGAACTGGCATCACGATTATGAGGAGGCACATATGGACCATTTTTGTACCTATATCTTTGGCCTCACTCAGTTTATGGTACCCTATCTCTCTCAGAATAACCACCACAGTGATCTCTATATGCACCCTCTCGGTTGTAGTTTCGACCTAGATTTTTTGAACCTTGTGCCAATAGTCCGGGTTTGACCCTTGGGTGTTGTTCTGAAAACCTATCGCTTGATCTCTAATAAAGCAAGCATCTTCGTCATGATATGACTCACCATACATGGGCACTCATGGAGGTTGGTGGACTACCGCGTGAACACTTTCTTGAGTTTGTTTCACCACAAGTCCATGCTCGTTCGGAGTTGAGGAAGTTGCTGCATGACCTCATCATTGATATTTGCTTACTCTGAACTAACACTCACCACACATGAGCTCCTTGTAGTAGCTCTCTCTCTCTCTCTCTCTCTCTCTCTCTCTGGCCCCATACTACCCCATTTAGGACTCATGACTTGGACTATGTAACACTCACCACACATGAGCTCCTTGTAGTAGCTCTCTCTCTCTCTCTCTCTCTCTCTCTGGCCCCATACTCTATTGATCTTAACTACTTGATCTATTCTTTTTGCTATCCTTGTGAACGGTTGATCTAAAAACATACCTCCCAGGATGGTATCGGCACATGCTTGACTATTCTCATCAAGAGCCCGATAGAAAATCTCCACTAAGGAATCATCCATGATCTTATGGTCCGGAACCATTGTCAAACATTTAGTGAACCTCCCTCATGTTGTGCTAATAGAACTACCCGGCAGTTGCTCAAAGTTATTGATTTGATCCTTAAGTTTGAGCTTTTTTGGACCTTGGAAAGTATCTCTCTAAAAAGGCTCTTTGCAATTCTGCCCAACTGGTGATTGAGCTCTGTGGGAGTTCTCACAACCATATTGTTGCATTACCAGTAAAAGATAGTGGGAACATAACCCGATAGCATCCATAGAAAGATTTTATGTACACATCACACTCTTACATATAAAAGCAGCATTATGAAGATAACTGTGCGGATCCTCAGTAGGTACCCACAAACAAACCACGGTTCTAAAGCATTTGGAGTAATCCACTTGACACCGTAAACTTAGTGTTGGCCGGTAATGGTGGCAACACTATAGCACCTGTGACATCCATGGCCAAAGGATTCAACCGATATTGTTTTCAACCATTTGCGTTCTCGTTGAAATCCCTATGTTGTGGCCTATTCTCCCTCGGTGGTGGATTTTACTCTCTCCCAACATCATTATTTTTGTCTATGGCTTCATCAACCACAATATCCATGTTTGATTGGGGCATTCTCCTTGCAACAGGTCAGATCTCAATCATATTGATCCATATCTTCATCAACCACAACATCCACGTTTACTTGGGTCATTCTCTTTGCAATATGTTGGATCTCAAGATTAATTGGAGCTAAGGGTCCACCTTGGCTGCTTGTATTGGGCAAACACCTAGTATACCCTCAAAATAAACTAGGAAATAAATACAAAACAAAAGTAAAATACAAGAGAATTAAGAAATCAACACTTGAATTGAACTACTAGTGAACTCAAGTCAAAGCATCGTCGTACTCCCCGGAAACGATGTCATTAATTTTGATCATGCTCAAACAGTTCCTCTCATTTTGAGGATAAACCGATTGTTGTCAAATATAAACCCTAACCATAGGTTAGGCTCGAATCCCAAGGGAATACGAGGCTTTGCCACTGTGATTCACCAACAATCAATTTAAGCATTAAATAACTCAACTCTTAAGAAAGGGGGGTTTTGCAATGATAATTAGTAAATAAAACTATACTAATAAAACATAGAGACAATCAAATTGGAGAGCAACTTGAGAAATTGTGTTCCCCATGATTCACTAACTCAGACACCCCAGATAACACAACTTAAATTAGGACATTGCATGCAGGACGGTAACTTGAGTTCTTCCAACCCTTGGGCAAATGTAAAGGTTAAATTTCACTATGGCACTTGGCCGGATACCATAGTTTGCCAAACTAATCATTACCCATTGTCCCAGTCAACCTATCCTTGGCTGGGTTTTGTTGATTAGACGAGAATATATCAATCGAATTCTATCACCTATTTCCTTTTCCTATTTATCTCTACCTTGATCGGGATCATGCCTTGGCGAGGTTTAATGTTAGCCACCATTAGACAACAAGGAAAATGAAGGAAAATGGATAATACATGCAAATACCCAAATCAAGAAGTGCAAATAATTCGGGTTTCAAAGCTAGCTACTCATGCTTCCCACAACCCCAAGTTATGGGTTTAGCCACTCATGGCTTGGGCAAACAAGCCAACACTGAATAAAGAAAACAAGGTAGATTCCTTACCCGAGGAAATAGAAGAACAATGAGACCCACTTTGCAATTAAAATCACAAGCTAGAATAATGAAGTTAACCCACAAGTGAATCTAATCTCCAAATTTGAGTCTCAAAGACAAACCCTAGAAATTCTCTCTCAAAACCTCTCTACAATCTTGAATAATATGAATAATAATGAAAGGCTCAAAAAAAGCTCCTCCTAAAACCCTAAGATACACTATTTATAGTATTTACATATTATCCTTAAAATAATTAGAAAATATGGTCGACGTCTGCTATGGCTCGTAGTTATGACTCATAATGTGAGTTACGAGTCATAATCGGGCTTTTGTGGTCAGCACTTGGCATTTTGGACTTCACTGCTATGATCTACCTCTACGAGTCATAGTCTATGACTCGTAGTGCCTTTTCATAGTCCACTCTTGCATTTCTTGATCCAATTTTGAGCAACGCTATTAATTGCTACGAGCCCTCCCTTTACAACACTTTCTTGAGTTTGTTTCACCACAAGTCCATGCTCGTTCGGAGTTGAGGAAGTTGCTGCATGACCTCATCATTGATAAAAAAAGAGAGAAAATGACAATACAACTCGTACCTGAAGCTCGTATGGTTGAACTTCAAATTTTTAGATTTTATTTTTTAACACTATTAATTTCTACAAGGTAACCTCTACAACTCGTAGCTTGGGCTACGACTCGTAGTGGAGTCCGTAGCTCTTCAAAATCAACAAAATATAATTTTTCCCAAAATCAAGCCAACCTATATTTTCTGTGAAAATAAACATAAAAGCACATAAAAACCATAAAAAGTTGTATCAAGAACACGCAAAACCCCATGTTTTAGGCATCAAATGTGTTGTATTTTGACGCCACATCAAGTTTACAGTGGTTGGCAGCTCCGTCAGGGAAGTACTCCTCACCGATGGTCGAAGAGATTTATGTTTCTTATGTTGCCACCATTCTAGAGTCAACCCCTAAGGGGAAGAGACCCATTACTCAGCCCCGTTTGACACACCCTCCTCAGGTCGATCTTTTAGAGGCCTCCATCTGGTGTGTTCTTTTGGTCCCGAGTATCAGGCCCCCAGGACCACTATAGAGTATGACCATAAGTTGGGGAAGACTCATGATAAGGTATTGATGAGAGATCCATCCCGCAAGGCTATGTTGATGAGATCGGTCACTGATCACATTGGAGAGTGGGGGCAGGACCCTGAGTGGGTTTCTACTTTATTGGCGTTGATAGTGAAGGCGTCTCTCAGCTTCACCGATAAATTTTGGTGGGTTGTTTTTAGATTGCAAATCCGGCTTACACATGCTGATAATACTCTAACATCGGACTGTGTTGTACTAGTTGCCAACATCTTGGCTGTCTATGACATTGATTGGGCCCTCCTAATAGTAGAGCAGATTCATGAGGCTACCCTTAAGAGGTCCACCTCCATCCCTTTCCCATGCTTGATATAACGTCTATGTATAGCAGCGGGGGTCGAGATTCTTCACCACTTGGACACATTGATAGAGGTTTAGAGGACACTGAACACCAGCCTGATAAAGGCTGATGAGAATCCGGTGGTACTCCGGTGAGCACCATAGCCTCCAGTCCAAATGCCAGAGATATTCTTCGCAGCACCACCATTTGAGCCTCCACCTTCTTCCACTATTATTGCTTCCACTACTGAGGGCCCCCACAGGCCGAGGCTAATAGAGAAAGGGGGCCATTACTACTATTGCACCAAAGGTCGTGGCTTCTCAGCCTTCACCCACCGACACTGTATACTTGTCAGCAGCATCTATTCATGCCTTAGCATAGAGACATGCAAGCACTGAGTCCCAGTTGACTCAGTTGCTACAGCAGATTAGGCCTTGGGTTCGCCGGGGCATTTTAGAGATTGAGAGTCCAGTAAAGTCATACTTTGTGGTTACACTTATAGAGAGGCTTCAATTGGTACATTGCCGCATTGATGTATGTAGAGGCGAGTGGCGCAGAGCCTCAGTTCAGCATAGCCTACTGACTTGACATCCATTCGGGCAAATATCCAGCAGGATACCATAGTTTGCCAAACTAATCATTACCCATTGTCCCAGTCAACCTATCCTTGGCTGGGTTTTGTTGATTAGACGAGAATATATCAATCGAATTCTATCACCTATTTCCTTTTCCTATTTATCTCTCTATCACAGTTATCACGACCCAAGCCTAGAGCCTAGGTGTTACTCAGTGCAAGGGGAATCCGAGGGGACCCCAAGCAAGCCTCTTAGAACATCATTACACATCCTTGGTCACGGAAGCAATAAATCAAGCATCAAGAGATAATAAAGTGGGGCAATGGGACTTGCTCTACATCATAATCAAGAGACAAAAGACAAGCTCATATCATAGATATCAAGAACAATAGAGTCAAGGCTCTTAGCATAGATACATAACATGTCCAACAAACACCTCTAATACATAGATAAGAGCAGGCGCCAAGACAAAGTAACCGGGCTCACCCTCATAGTCAAAATAGACAATAAAGAAAAATGTTTTAATACATAATAAGAGTAAAATATACTAAGGTCCCTGAAGTGGAGGACTCACCAACTAGCTTGAGTAGTATTAAACTAGCCACGTGAAGGAGGATGGTCAACTTAGGCACCGGTTCCTATATGGTTATATCATGTAGGCAAGAGTATACGTTAGTATGTTTGAATGTACTAAGTATGTGCTACGAGCCCTCCCTTTACGAGTCGTAGAGGAGAATACAACTCGTACCTGAAGCTCGTATGGTTGAACTTCAAATTTTTAGATTTTATTTTTTAACACTATTAATTTCTACAAGGTAACCATAATATTGAGCAATAGGCATAATATAACAATATGGCATGTGTGATCAATGCTTAAGTAAAAAGGATCGGGTATGATACAATGCAACACTTTATATAGAATATATTATATACATAAGCTCATTTCATCATCATATAGTCATTCATATTATATCTCATGCTTTGGACCTTTAACTCCTCAAGAAACCACATCCAGACATTTTATCAAACACTTAGAGGGAGTGTAATGCTAGGCACATCAGCCCCAACAAGAATGCAACATTATATTTAAAACACCATTTTCAAAATCTCAACATAAGTGTAAAATCATCATAAGTTTTCCAACTTAAACATGAATGCATATGAGTGACATAGGGGCTGAAATATAAGACTTGAAGTCATATAGAGGACTTAGAGTTAGTACCTTACATTCCAACTTAAACATGAATGCATATGAATGATATAGGGGCTGAAATATAAGACT
>DF357669.1:102026-135566 GCA_000787875.1 Solanum virginianum | reverse complement strand
GTTGGATGGATAGTTGAGTCTAAGCATAGTGGAGCTTTTAGCATGCCTATTTCTTTTTCCTTTTTTGGTGTGTGCGAGTGGGGGATTGCTTGCTGTTTTAGTTGCTTGATGAACATTTATTGTAATTGAAGGTTGTCTGATAAAGGTGTACTACCATCTATTTAGTTTGGCTATCCATAGTCATTCACTAGATTTATGCTTAATTGATCATTTCTTATCTGCTTGATTTGAGAAGTTTTGAATTTCTCATGGCAGGTTAAGCTCGTGAAATGTATTGTACAAAATACTGTGATAGATATATCCTTTAATCAGTTAGGAGGACTTTGCACTCTCTGTTTCCTTGTGCAGGTAAGTTACTAAATTCAAATAATCCTGGCTACGTTTTCAAACCAATACTTGGCTAGTGTTTAGTCATGTTCATTTCTGCTACTAAGTTGAGAGCACCTGATATCATGATTGTTTGAGGTTCTTAATTGATTTTTGGAAAGCCTTCTGATTTAATGCTAATGCACAATCATTGGCATTTCTTATTGTTTCTTGTTACGTACTTATTTCCCCATTCTTTGTTTTGGGATTTCAAATCTCTAATATGAGGACGTGTGTACTGTTCTGAGAGGTGCTGTGAACGTATTTTCTTCATTAAGTTCACTGTCATTCTTCCCCTGCATCCCCGTTACAGTTCCCGTTGTTTTCGACCATGTCAAAGTCTCAAGTTGCTGTTTCGTTGTTTCCATTGAGTTTACACTTATGATTTAACAAACTATCTATGTATTTTGGTATCATATATGACTGTTGTGTGTTTCTTTATTGATTCTAAGATGTCATTATTCAGTGTTTAATCAGCTTTATTAACATTTTGCTAACACTATTGGTTCTCTTGCTCTGTTCTTTTGTTGACAAATTTTCCCAAACACTCTAAATCCCATCAGTTCCTTATTATTTTTGTTGCTGCCCTGTTTCCTCCTTTCTTTTGCAACATGCTCTATCCTTGGTCAAGACTTCAAGACCGAGGTTGTAACAGTTTATTCATACAATATGCTGTTGTAACCACCTTGGGGTGGTCCTAGTTTAACTGCTGCATCTATCTGACCTCAGTTCTTACTTCTTCTGCAGCGGAGATAACAATGTTTGATAATTATATTGTTGTCTACAAGTTTGCCCAAGATCTTCATTTCTTTGTTACCGGGAGTGACAATGAAAATGAAATAATCCTTGCCAGTGTGCTCCAGGGATTCTTTGATGCTGTTGGTATTCTTCTTAGGTTGTCTACAGGAACAGTCTTTTCCTTTTCAGCATGCATCCCTTGATATTTTCATCTTCATGTACTCATCTTGCTGCTAATGCCTTTTGTTTTAGGGGCAATGTAGAAAAGGAGGCGCTTGAAAATTTGGACCTTATTCTTTTGTGTCTTGATGAAATTGTTGATGGCGGGTAAGAGAATCGTACCATGATTATTTTATTTAGTCTAAATTCTGAATTATAAAATCCTCATTTCTCGCTTTCTCTTTCTGTTTTGCTGAAACCTTTTTACTCGATGTTTGTACAAATATAGCATGTCAGAAACCTTTATTTCTCTTCTTTTGTAGTTAAAGAGAATTGGAGTTTCAAAAGCTTATCTAACTTTCTGAACCATAATAGGAAAATAAAAGGCAATTGTGTAGTTAACATCATATCTTTCCTTTGCTGGAGACTGATTAAGACAAGACTTCTGACCAAAAGAATCATAGGACACTTCTTAAGCATTACGTCCAGAATATCTACATCAATCATTTGCTTATAGGTACTTAAGGTGTTGTTGATTACTGCTGCTGTTTCTCTGTTTTCCCCTTGCTTGGACTGTTTTGAAAATAGTGTTTTCTGTCTTACTAAGGTGTAGCTACTGTTAAGTTAGTGATGCTGTAATGTTGTTGATTACTGCTGTTGTTTCTCTGTTTTCCCCTTGCCTATTACTGCTGCTGTCAATGGGAAACTTTAAAAAACCTGAAAAAACCCAAACCAAACCGCAAATCGAACCAAATCGACAAAACCCGAAGTTGAAAAACCCGAATCGTTTGGTTTGGTTTGGTTTGGTTTATATATTTAAAAATCCGACATAAATGGTTTGGTTTGGTTTTTGAAAAACCTGGACCAATCTGGACCATGTACACCCCTAGAACTGAGAGGGGTTAGGGAGAGCGTATGAGAGAGAAGGTGAAAGTAAAAGGGAAAGTGGGGTAGGTGAAAAAGAGGTAAGGTAAAACAAAAAGGAGAGTGAAAAAATAAAAAGGGGAAAGGTGAGACATGTGAATTTGGGGGCACGATGAATTAAAATAAACCAATTAATGAGTTTCTTGAAATATCAAAGTGAAACAATTAATTTTAAAATAATTTAAAATAAAGATAATTAACAACAAATAAATTTATTTTTTAGAATAATTTTTGAATAAATGTAACCCTAAATAAATTTAAAAATATTTTTTTTAAAAAAGACAATTACTTCACATTGTTAATAACAAATAAATTTATTTTTTAAAATGATTTTTGAATCTGTCTTGTTCTCCGACAGTTTTCCAAAGGGTGATGTATTTACGCGTATACTCTGTCTTGTTCTCCGACAGTTTTTCCAAATGATAGAGAACATGAAATCAAACTTCCAAATACTAATATTCCATGGGGCCGCAAGAAAGTAGAAATGCCTTATTCATGAAGGCGGAACCATGTGTTACACGTGACAAAAAGTGGTACTATCTTGAGAAGTTTTTTGAATTTAGTTTCTTGAATACAATAGTTTTTCAATTTTGATATTTATAATATTTTAATTAACAATTTTAATCTTCAATTAGTTAAAGTGTGTGCTTCTAATTACTCTGATTTTGAATCTTAAGAAGTTTAATATAATATTGATTATTAAATCATTTTATTAACTCATAATAGTCAAATTGTACTCCATACTTAGAGAAAATCTCACAAGTGGAATATGTAAAGGAAAAAAAATGTACGCAGACCTTATCAATGTTCGACTCCTTCCGAAAATCAGATACGATGCCCAATTGATTTGAACATGAATTAAATTCCCGAAAAATGAAAGAAAACAGAGTCGTCACCTAATTTTAAGGATAATTAGGATCGAAAATAAACTTTAAAACCTAACAGAACAGCTTTAAAATTTCAGAGAAAATGGGTAAGGGTTCAATTTCGACTTTGAGAAGAACTTAATCACTCAAAATGGCCGCTAACATGCGGTCGACCGGCGATTAGAAAGTTTGACTAGCTTTTGAAAATATTTGACTTAATTTGAAAATATTGACTAAATTTGAAATAGTTGACTAAATTTTAAAAGAGTTTGACTAAGTCTTCAAAATTGATTAAGTTTGATAAATTAACTTAATTTTAAAAGAAATTTGACTAAATTAGAAAGAATGGACCAAATTTGAGATAATGTATTTATTTTGAAAGAATAGAAAAATTTTGCACAAGATTTGACTAAGTTTAAAAATTTAACTAACACTCTAGAATGACTTTAATTTTGAAAAAATGATTTAATTTCGAAAATCATTAATTAACATAAATGGAGGCAATGTTGGGGAAACAATTAGATTAACAAATAATAGTACAAATAAGACAAGATAAATATTAGAGTTAGTATAAAACAACAAGTATATCAAACTATGTATAAAATACAAAAATAAGAAAGAAGAATTAAAATAAAATCCTGCTAGGGCCCGACAAATGTAATTCACATACAACAAAAAGTCAGAAAGTGTTATTTCAAAATTCTTTGTACAACATATACATACACAGTGGCTTGGGGCTTCTATGTTGGAGGTCTTCTCAAGTTTGAAAACTTTTGCTAACGAAAGCAAGGAGTTAATTTTCCTTCTAGGTCGAACTCGTTGCACCAGACTTACTTAGTGCAGATTACATATGATTTGCGAGTTATTGCATAAGTGTGAAGGCTTATCAATGTGGGGCCCACAGGGTACACTTTTCACTCATCGATTATGTAAGAATTTCTAAATGATTTTATAATGTTTTGGGCTACTCCATCTATTATTTATTTACCTTAAAGAAAGAACAAAAAATATAAGAAAGTAATCTAAAGATTTCTCTCATAAATAATAATAGGGGAAAGATAAAATAAATTGAGGTAGAAATTAAAGAAACTTAAAATAATTTCCAAATTATATTACACAATTTAAAAGTATACTAATAAATAAATCACTCTTGTCTTCAATAATTTAACATACAACAATTTGAGAATTAATTAATACATTCAAAAGGTGAAGGTCTTTATGCGTTCATGCAGAATTTCAGGAAGTCGGTAATTGATTCCACGGAGACTTGATATTTAGTGATTTTTTTGTACGATTATAAATTATTGTTTCTAGTTAAAAATACAATAAAAATTTGCAAATTAAATTATCTAACTTTGATTTAAGGAATATAATTACCTCACCAACACCAACTTTGACTTGATTGTTAGTCTCCAACATGAACCCAAAGTGAATGTGAGGGAAATGTGCCCACTAATTAAACCAAACATAGCTAATTAATCATTTATTACTAACCATAATAAATTAAATAATCATGAAATAATTAGCATATATAATTATGAAAATTTTCAAATATATTTATCTTTTTAAAAAAAAAATTGTCTATTCAAACTTACATTTTTTGCAGCAGTACTAAATGCTTCCCTATGAGTGATATCCGGATTATTAGCCTTGATCCTCTGAATCTCCTCTCTGCATATGCATTTTTATGTATAATTACATAATTAATTGCTCAATTATGTTGCTCAAATTTTCTAAAAATAATATCGCATTCATGTTTAGTGGCGAATTCAGGATTTTTTGAAGGGGGTTCAAAATTTTAAGTAGACATACGAACTAATCAAAGGGAGTTCAACATCTATTATATATACATAAAAAAAAATATTTTTATGATATAAAAATAGTATAATTTAATGAACCCCTTGAATACTATGTAGCTCGGCCATTGCTCATTTTAGATACTTCAGAAATGGATTGATATACTTTTGAAGGAATATTAATATTTTCTGAAAAAGCCCGAACAACATTACACAGATAGAGTTGCCTTGCTTTATGAACTTGTTGTATGCGGAAGGTCCTCGTTGCCTCTTTTCAGGAGCTGAAAAAATACACCCAAAAAAATCAAAGAAAATTAATTAAAATTTAATTGAGTTTACATATATACATAGTATATAATTTGACCTATTGTAATAAAATAACTACAAATATCTTTAGAGTTTAAATGCGGAGTAAATCCTTGAACGATCAGAAATGGGGTAAACGCAGAGATTGAGTTTGCCTAGTTGGAATTTGGTGTTTGATTTGTTGGATTCGTTTAGTTTCCTGGTTTTGGCTTCTCTATTTTATTTTATTTTTTGTTTTTCTTGTTTTTTCTTTATTTTGCAGGTAAAGAAGAAGAAAAAGAAGTGAGGGGAAAGAGAGAGCGTATGAGAGAGAAGGTGAAAGTAAAAGGGAAAGTATGAGAGAGAAGGTGAAAGTAAAAGGGAAAGTATGAGAGAGAAGGTGAAAGTAAAAGGGAAAGTATGAGAGAGAAGGTGAAAGTAAAAGGGAAAGTGGGGTAGTGGAAAAGAGGTAAGGTAAAAGAAAAGAAGAGTGGAATAATAAAAAGGGGAAGGGGAAAGGTGAGACATGTGGGTTGGGGGGCGCGGATTTTGAATTTAAAATACACGATGAATTAAAATAGATCATTTAATGAGATTCTTGAAATATCAAAGTGAAACAATTAATTTTAAAATAATTTAAAATAAAGATAATTAACAACAAATAAATTTATTTTTTAGAATAATTTTTGAATAAATGTAACCCTAAATAAATTTAAAAATATTTTTTTTAAAAAAGACAATTACTTCACATTGTTAAATGAAGAAGCTTGATAATTAATTTATACTGTGGAGGGTAAAAATTCGGTGTCAACAACCGTTACCTTATAGAAATAGAGAAGTTATTTTCAAAACATAACAACAACAACAACATACCCAGTAGAATCCCAAAGGTGGGGTCTGGGAAGGGAAGCATGTACGCAGTCCTTACCACTACCGAAATAGAGAGGCTGTTTCCTGAGAACTCTCATCTCAAAACTCATCCGCAGAACAGACTAGATAAGTACAGAAGTAAGGTAGTACAATTAGGGTAGTAAAAGCAAATAAATGGAGTAAAAGCAAGTAAGTAAGGTAAGGTAAGCAAGTAAAACACATGACAGTACGCAAGTATAATACAATACAACATAAAGGCAAGTAAGTACAGACAATTACCAACTAGACAAAACACAATGTTATTTAACCCCTATTTGCCCCCTGACTACCTAAACCTACACTCTAATTAACCTGTTATTATAATACGCGACCTCCACTTCTTCCTATCTAGGATCATGTCCTTGGTGAGATTAAGTTCCGCCATATCATGTCTAATCACTTCTTCCCAGTATTTCTTAGGTCTACCTCTACCCCTCGGTGCAACTCCTAAAGTTAACCTTTTGCACCTCCTAACAGGAGCATCGACACTCCTTCTCCGCACATGTCCAAACCATCGAAGTTTCGCTTCTCTCATCTTCTCAGCCACCGGTGCCACCTCTAGCTTCTCCCGGATGACCTCATTCCTGACCTTGTCGCTCCTGCTTAGCCCACACATCCACCTTAACATCCTCATTTCTGCAACGTGCAACTTCTGAACATGAGTATTTTTGATGGGCCAACACTCCGCCCCATACAACAAAGAAGGTCTAACCACCGCTCTGTAAAACTTTCCTTTAAGTCTAGGGGGTATCTTCCTATCACATAAAAAACAAAGAAGGTCTAACCACCGCTCTGTAAAACTTTCCTTTAAGTCTAGGTGGTATCTTCCTATCACATAAAACTCCAGAAGTCAACCTCCATTTAGTCCACGCCGCCCCAATGCGATGTGTGACATCCGCGTCAATATCACCATTGTTCTGAATGATGGACCCCAGATATTTAAAGCTTTCCTTCGTGGGGATAGGTTGAGAGGCAAGCCTCACATCACAGTTTTCTTCATCCCTCTCGACACTGAATTTGCACTCCAAGTATTCCGTTTTAGTCCTGCTTAACTTGAATCCTTTGGACTCCAAGACTTGTCTCCAGGTCTCCAACCTGTCGTTAACTTTAGCCCGGGTCTCATCAATCAGTACTATATCATCCGCAAAAAGCATACACCAAGGTACTTCCTTCTGGATAGATCGCGTCAGCACATCCATCACTAAGGCAAACAAGAAGGGGCTCAACACAGATCCCTGATGGGGTCGGAGTTACACCACTTCCTTCTGGATAGATCGCGTCAGCACATCCATCACTAAGGCAAACAAGAAAGGGCTCAACACCGATCCCTGATGGAG
Organism: Solanum virginianum; assembly: GCA_000787875.1. Classification (NCBI taxonomy): domain Eukaryota; kingdom Viridiplantae; phylum Streptophyta; class Magnoliopsida; order Solanales; family Solanaceae; genus Solanum; species Solanum virginianum. Next base: position 128,186 of record DF357669.1, on the reverse strand, counting down.
TCCCATATCAACAGGAAAATACTCAGAATCACCTTCAACCGTTCTAACTCGAGTTTGGGCTCCATCGTACATATCCTTGATCGCCCTGATATACACCAAAGGTACACCTTTCATCTCTAGACACCTTCACATAACATCTCTAGGGACTTTGTCATACGCCTTCTCCAAGTCAATGAATACCATATGAAGATCCTTCTTCCTTTCTCTATATTTCTCTACTAACCTCCGAACAAGATGGATTGCTTCAGTAGTCGACCGCCCCGGCATGAAGCCGAACTGATTCTCGGATATAGAAACTACCCCACGCACCCTCAACGCTACCACTCTCTCCCAGACCTTCATAGTGTGGCTTAACAATTTGATAACTCTATAATTGTTACAATTTTGAATATCGCCCTTGTTCTTGTACAGAGGAACCATTGTACTCCTTCTCCAGTCATTAGGCATCTTGGCAGTTTTCATAATAGCATTGAACAGTCTAGTCAACCATTCTATGCCCTCCTTTCCTATGTTCTTCCATAAGTCTACCGGAATTTCATCAGGTCCGATCGCCCTCCCCCTCTTCATCCTGCTAATAGCTCGTCGTACCTCCTCCAATCTGAACCGCCTGCAGTACCCACGATCACAGTGGTTTTCGGAGCTTGCCAACTCACCCAACTCGATTTCTCGGTCACCTTTTTCATTCAAGAGTTTATGAAAATAAGCTTGCCACCTTAGTTTAATGGAGTTGTCATCCACCAACACTTCACCCTCCTCATCCTTGATGCACTTGACTTGGTCCAAGTCGCGAGTTTTCCTTTCTCTTACTTTAGCAAGCCTATACAATCTCTTTTCCCCACCCTTAGCACTTAGATCATCGTAAAGTCGCTCAAACGCTGCAGACTTCGCACTTGTAACAGCCATCTTAGCTACTGCCCTGGCCTGCTTATAGATTACCTTAAGCTTTTGTTTTTCATCTTCATCTCGACACTCAAACCATTCTGAGTACGCGACCTTCTTATCATTTTCAAAACATATATCTTTTTAATTAATCAAAAAAAGAAAAAAAAAAGAATAATTTAGTAGTAACTTAGGAATTCCAAGTGCAATTACCCTTTTAATTATGCTGCAACAGTTCTTCCTCTTTTAGGCGTTCTTATTCCATTTTACATTTGCCTCCATATATTTGATTAAACACCAATTATCTCACACAATAAAATGATTTTAGTAAACTCCCTTATGTCGTAAAATCATTATAAAACTAATTTCCCTCTTAGATTATAGTATAATAATAATAAAAATAAATAGACATCAAATCGAATATAATTAACATTTGATTAAAATCTATTCCGTTCCAGGTGGTAGCGGTCCCTGACAAGTCCAGTACGTCGTTGCATTTCTTCAGTAGTAAACACTTTTTCCTTGGCCACTAACTTTATCCAATTGATTAAATACCAAAACTACCCTCAAGACACAGAATAATTTGTTCTCCTATTCTTATTTATTTAGCCAAAAAAAGCATGGGATTAAAAGGTCAATTGCATGCATGAATTTATCGTCTCACAGTACAATTCCTTCTGGAAAATCAAGTTGCCAAGACTTAATGGGCTTTTACAAGCTATAAAAAAAGCCCAGCCCACCTGTGAGGCCTATGAAAATGGCCCAATAAAATTGAGGTGAAAAAACATTTGTTGTCAATTCAAGTCCTATATATTTCAACTATACAAGTTACATGATGGCTTTTGATATTTTTTGTCAATTGGCCTTAATGATTTCCAACAAAATTTCATTAGTTGTCATTCATCAAATTGCCATACATGGTTGCAATTGATCAATTCATTTTAATATGACACTCTTGCTTAGTACATGGTTTTTCGGACATAACTTATCTCTCTTTACGAGGTAGTTGTAAGGTTTGCATACATTTATCCTCTTTAGACCCCATTTGTAGGATTCCACTAGGTATGTTGTTTTTGTTGTTGTTGTAATCTTACTTAGAAAACAGTTCAATATCGATAGAACACATAGGAGATTTGAGAACACATTATATATCTTAATGACATTTTAAGTCATCTGAGCCTAGGCCAAGAGCAGGTAATATCGCTAATGGATTGGATAGTTTCATTTTCAATGCAAAGTACATCTAGCATTTACTGTATTTGATGTATCAAAACTACTTTGCAATTATTCATTTGTTGACGTGATACATTGTCAGTCTTGAAACTTATTAGTAAATTTCATTAGACAATCCTTGAAATATTGCTTGCTTTATTAATTGAACATGCAAACACATGATAAAGTGTTCCAATTAGATACTTTCGATTCAAAATTTGAAAGTTTTTTCCGCATGTTCTCGAGAGGTGATTAGATAATTTAAGTTAATCATGCATAAAATATTTCGTCTCGTTTAATTTTACACATCAACTTCAATGAGAAAACGTTTGGACTATTACAACTTACTTTCCTATACCATAATTTTTTTTTTCAAATCACATTTTTTATTACAAAAAATTAGTGAAGATTACAGTGAATCTGGTCTTGCAAATGTCTTAATTCAACTACCCCATATGACCAGATCACATATGCCTGGTCTTCTTTCCTGTCTAAATTTTATTCTATTCTATTATTATATTAATATCTTCAGAATATTTTAATAAATGCTTGCCAATATTAAAATGAGCTTAATTATGAGTATTTTAATACTATATAATTAAATTAACCATTTGTATTAAACAAATGCAAAACCGTGTAGCTTCTATATCTTTTTACTTAAGTCTTACTCTTACCACTAACACCATAATTTTATTAAGAATTTCTAAGCACAGACCTTAACTTAATTAAAATAATTATGAGCAATTAATTAATAGTATGCTAAGTTGCTCAAATTCGGGTGTGGGTGTCCGATATGAGTGCGGATCTAGAGGTCGGATCCTTCATGATCCAATTTTTAAGATTCGGGGATATGGATGGATATGGGTGTAGGGATTCACCTAAAAATAATTAAAGTATCTAAGAATAGAGTGATAAAACCTAAATTATGAGATATTATGTGGAGTACTTGAAGAGAATCTTGGAACAAGATTAAAGAAAAATGTGTGACATAGAAATTTCTATATAAAAAGTATTCCATTTTCTTCAATTTCACCTTAGCTTTTGCATTGCTCACAAAAATCATTAAAACCGTCCAAACTTTCACCATCGATTTTGGTCAAAGTATCCAAAATTGGTTGATCAAATTGGATACGAATCTCACACCCACACTCACACTCATCTCGTATCGACACAAATGCGGTACCAAAAATGAAGAGTTTGAGCAACTTAGATATTATGTATTAAATTCCTTTAATATTTTTTATGCATCTATTTATTATACTTTGAATCCCCTTTTTTGCTAAAATATATAACTTTGTATTTGTGAGATAATTTAAATTCATGTTGTATGTTTATTTTACATATTGGATATTACATTTTTTTTTTAGTTTCTCACCTGATGTTATGCGCTTTTATTATTATTACACTATAATCCTAAATAATTTCCATTTATTTTCCATTGTTTGAGAATTAATTAAAACTTTCTTTTTAGTATACTATTATATGGTTAAACTACCGTCCAACCCAGCTTTTTGTCTTTTTCATCATTTAATTTTGAATTAATTAGTGTCTTAATTAGTTGATGTTGAACTGGCATTGTTTGGTTTTAATAAGTATTATAAAAATCTCCAATTTGGCAAATCATGATAATTACATGCAAATGACTTTGTGTTCAATGCACTACTCCCACTACCTGGTTTTATTTTATTTTATCATATATTTTCATAGATTAATTAAGGGAATAATTTCTTTTAAAAAAACATATATATATAATGCATGCACCTTTTTCATTCCCAATTGAAAGGCTCTCAAGAGTCAATATATAATAAAGTCAACCTTCAATTTTTTTTAAAAAAAGTTTAAATATTACTCTTTCTATCTCATTTTATGTGACACGTTTTTTTCTCGTTTCAAAAAGAATATTACTTTACTTTAATTGAAAACAAATTAAGTTTATTAAAATTTATCTTTTACTCTTAATGAAATGACTTTCACTCACACAAATAATTTTAAACCACAAGTTTCAAAAGTTTTTCTTTATTCTTAAACACGATATCAAATAAGATGATGCTACATAAAATAAAACGGAGAGAGTAATGTTCGTCTACAGTAGAACAATTTAATTATTCTTAAAACATATGTATATGTCCAACTAATATGTGTTGCCCATTTGATCTTTTTTTTTTTCCCTTGATGTGTTTTATCTTTTGTTAAGTTTACACGCATTTCAAGAAAGTATATCTTTAATGTGATTTTAAGCTTCTCTTTGTACCTTACACTTTCAATATTTTCACAAATTGTAATATAAAGAAAATTTAATTGTTCATAATATATAAATAGAAAATTTTTCAAAAAGAGTAAATATTTGAAATATAAGAAGAAAAAAATAACTATAGTTTGCTAAAATTACGAATTGCAGCCACATACTATAAGAGAGAGGCGAGCAAGATCGAGAGAGGGAAGAGAGAGGCAAGCAAGAGACGGTAGCCCGAATTATATATGTATATCTGTCAAATAATTTTGTGTGTGTATATATATCTATATATAGAGAGAGAGAGATTGAGAAAGGGAGGAGAGAGGTGAGTGAGAGAGATCAAAGAGTGGAGAGAAGCGAATTGTATATGTATATCTGTTAAAATAATTGTATATATGCAACTGATATACATATGCATTTGTATATCTGGCAAGAAATTGCAGAGAGAGGCGAGAGAGAGGAAGAGAGTAGAGAGAAAATCGCACCAAAATCCTAGCTATACAACTATATATTGTAAATTTTTTTTAAACTATAATGGTATAATGTAAATACATATCATATGTTCTCTAGTTACGTAATCTATCCTAAATAAAACTATTTCACTTCAAAAATAAGCTACATAATCATACATATCACGTCAAATTAAATAACACGATAAAAAATTATACGCTTTGTCAATGTATATAAGTTGAATATGCGCTAAAAGTTGAAACAAAAGAAGTTCAAATTGATGTGTCTTTTAAGTTTTGTAATCAAAATTCATCATGATATATAATCATGATTAGGTAAGCAGTCTCTATATGCATTAGGTTTTTGAATATACATATACATGCACATAGACAAAATTTTCAAAATGTTTAATTACGTGAAGTACTAGCTAGTCCTTCTAGAAAATTATAATATCATGCATGGTGGCCTACATTATTTTTGAACAAATTTGAATATATATATATATATATTACTATTGTTAGGTTTAAATAAATGAGAACCATGCATGTTTTTTAGAAATGTTGGTTCAATTTGGTTAATGTCAAAAATGAACTTGGTAATTTGATTTGAATTGATTTAGACCATATACATAGATTGAAAAATTCATTGAATATATACGTTAGTAAATTGCGATCAATTAATTTAGTAGTAGAAGATTCTGTTTGGACATGATTTGAAATCAAGTTGATCTGAAATTGAAGTTTTGTTTGAACATATAATGAATTTGAATATGCTTTTTTGTATAATCTAAAAAACTCAAAAATTCTGAAAACTATCAAAATTGCACTAATTATTATACAATTGGTCGTACCCCGATGCTTGGAGGATTTGAGATTTGGAAACGCGATCCCGAATTGCATGTCCAAATATCGACTTAAAATTATGATCTTAACTTACATATCCAAGTGATTTGAAATTGTGATCTCAAAATCGCTTATATAACCACCAAGTAAATATATGAATAATTATAAAGTGTTAGTTTATATAGAAGCATATGATGTTCGAAATGCATTGACCTTTAATCTCAATTTTTTTTAATTAATAAAAATTTGATTTAATAAAAAAAATTAAAATTCACAAACTCTAAATTTTTGTGTTATGAATAAATTTTAAAATTGATGAGAAATAATCTATTAAGAACTATTTTAAACTTTCCTCAACCTAAAGAACCATTTATGTTTTTCTTTTTTCTGAGGCAATTAAACAATAATAAAAAAAGAAAATGTGAAGTAAATATTGACCAACAAAGAAAATTTGATCAATTTTGACCAAGTCATTGATTTAAAAAATATTTATGTACCAAAGAAAGAAAAAACAAAATATTATGATATGTGCTATATGGCTTTGACAAAATTGGATTTTTTTTTGACTTATATATAATTCTAGCCATGCAATGGATTTATCCAATTATTTTTTGTCTACACAATTAATAGCAAATTTATTGTACTTTTGCTCTACTTACGTACCCCCTTTGCCAATTGTAGCAAAAATAACTTTTATAAAGAATATTGGAAAAAAAAATATATGTCAACTAGAGTCCCACGTTAGCATAACAAATTGACTACGAAATTGTTTAAATTTATGGTAATATTCATAAATCATGACATTCTACTATAATTCGATCAGTTGGTGTTAAAAATTATTTGAGGTAGGTGATTGAAAATAATCGATAAATAGTAATTGCTAAACAAAATTGGAGTTGATTTTTTTTAGGAGAAATTGAACGTATAAAGTGGAACAAGAAAGGAGTTAAGATTTTTATTTTGAATAGAGTAATTTGAAAATAAAAAAAAATGATATTACGGATAAAATAATAATAGAACAAATAGTTCTTCATAGGTAAGTTATCGATAAATTTTACTTTTGATATTTGTAATATATGACTCAAAGTCCATATAATCTAACTTTTATTATTTAATATATGTCTTTTAGTCTCTTCATACAGAAAATATGTTAGATTTTTAATATATATTATCGTCAAATATGAAATAATAAACAAATTAACTATACAAACTTAACATGACACGTCAGTATAGAATTGGATGATAATTATGATAAATTCATGAATATTTCAAGTAAACAAACAAAAATGCAGAATTCAATTAATTGAAATTTTAATATCCAATTATCTTTAATTTGATCTAACTTCTGAGATAATTATCCAATTATCTTTTGCAAATAGTAACAACTACTTTCCTTTCATGATGGAGAAAGAATAATAAAGATTCTTTTCTCCAGAATAATAATTTAATTTGAATATAATTAGGGCTATATTTATCTTTTCTTTGTAACAAAAATATCAATATTCTTTATTCTTATTCTTAATTAAAAATTATAGATTCGAGTCTTATTACAAATAAAATTACTTTTAGTAAAGAATATTTTATTTTATCCGTTAATAAAATTTTCAACATAAACCTAATTCGATTGAAATTAAATATAAATATGACTATCGAATGAAAAATCAATTAAGTAATTGAGATTTTTTTTTGGCCTATACAAGTCATTAAAGGTATCCAAATGTCAAAGCAACAAATTTTCATGAAAAAAATACATGGATTGCTACTAATGTATTTAGTTGTATAGTATTTTTTGCTTTGGGAGCTGATATATTTGTATTGAGAGTCTTTTAAAAATAATCTCTTTATTACTATGAGGTAGCAATAAGGTTTGTATACATTTTATCCTTCCCAAATTCACTTGTGAGATTTTACTGGATAAGTTGTTATTGTTGTTTGTTTGTTTTGTTGATCTTGATAATATATATTTGAAGTTCAGTTCAAATAATTTAAACTTATTATGTGTCATACTTATATAAAAGAGAAGTACTCAATGACCAAAAAAAAAAGTTTCTACCCTCACAACTCGAAATAATATTTTGGTAAAAAATAAAATAAAAATTCTTATCTATTTTACCATAATTCTTTAATAATGATGGTTAGATTTTATTTTTAAAAAAATTTTGAACATTCAAACAAATTTAAGTAATTCCCAAAAGAGGTTCACTTAATTGAGACATATATATATATATATCAATTGTACGTTCATTCATGCAAGTCATGATAATGACCCCCCCCCCCCCCTGAAAATCCTAATTAAGGGTAATTAATAACTTTAAGCTACTTTTCTTTTTTCATAATATATATTCAAGATAAGATACATCATAATTAAAAAGTTTGTTTACTATTAATTAAAGTAAGTTATGTAGTGTGGTGGATAAAATTCAACCATCTTTAATTTAAAATAGAAAGGGATGTTCTAAGCGATCACAAACAAAGATTGATTGAAGTAAAAGTTTCTGAGATTATTGAACGCTAAATCAGTGCACAAGCCTGTGCAAATATTAAAGTTCAAGTTCTATAAATTTTTCTAAAAGAAAATTGTAGTGGAGAAATGCTTAAAGTTCGTTCATGACTTAAAATTGTACTGTCCTAAAGTTTGCAGATGTTTCTAAAGACTAAAATCTATCGCTGCATTAGATTTAGTGACGATAAGGCTTTAATATCTTTTGCAATTGTACATATTTATTGCAGCTAAAAATTATTTTAATTATAGTGATATTGAAAAACATCAAGTCATTCAATAATCAATATTACATCAGGTTGACCTTACGTATGGAGTACTCAAATATCAATTGCTCCAATTTATTTATCATTAGTACATGTCTAACATAAATTAAAGAGAAATTTTCATATATAGTCACTTAAAAATATTTTAATTATGTTTTGTAGTTATAGTTTGAATAATTATATTTCGTAATTATAGTTGTAACAATATTTGTATATGTTTGTATAATTCGCAGTTTTTGTATAGTGTTTGTATATTTTGCTATATAATTTATGTACAACATTTGTATAATTCACTGTACAATTCGCAGTGTTGGTATATTCACTATAAAATTTGATTGACACTCAACTTTTGTATAATCACGCATACCATTTGTATAAGTCGCGTGAATCATACAAAACTTAAACTGTATTCGTGCACGACATTTGTATAAATTGGGTAAATTATACAAAACTTCAAACTGTAATTACAGTTAGATGTTTACCGTAATCAATTCAAACTATAAGTATATTAGTTAATTAACTAGTATGTGTTTATTTATTTGCGTATTTTGTTCTAATATATGTAGTATTCAAATATTAATCGTTCCGATATATTTATCATTAGAATGATTTGCTAAAATGATAAATATTTGATATGTTAGTATGGGTTGTAACATTAGATAATAAATTGTAAGTTCTAGCAATTACGGGTTTTAACAATTTAATTACAAGTTATAATAGATATATACATTATACTCATTCCATATCAAATACATACTCAAATCTGTTAGGATATATGTTTGAATATGTAATTGATATGAATTGAGTATGATGTATATATTTATTATAACTTATAATTAAATTGTTAAAATCTATAATTAATATTATGTAATGTTATAATCTATAAAAAATATATCTAATATTTATCATTTTAGCAAATATTATTTATCGCCGTTAATACATATCTAGCAAAAATTCAATACTAGACGTGAGTGTCATTTCATGATTAAAGTCTTAAGTAATCCATGTTTTGTTAATTAAAAGTTGATAAATAATGTACTATTTAAAAAGTAGTCAATTTGCCAAGTTGCATTATCTTTTTGTCCCTTTTTTTTTTAAAAAAATTCATTTTTCTTTTTTCAAAAATTTGAAGGACAAGTTCATTGTACTGCAAAGAGGCAAGCTGTTCCTTTCAGACTCTGTACAAAACTGTTGAAAAAAAAAACATGGCACACTTGATTTTAAAAAACAGATTTAAAATAAATAAAATATTTTCTTTTTTAAAAAAAATGTAACACTTGATCATAAGTCAATCCACACGAAACCAAGTTTGGTTGGCCTAATGATTAGCTCACTAGGTCGCTTAAGCAAGTATTGGGAATTCGATATCCGCTTTGTGCAGCGACAAATCTTTAAATGAAGCTCAGATCTGCGGAGAATTAGTCTTTGACCTGTCGAGCTCGGATACCTTAGAAAACCAAAAAAAAAAAAAAAAAGTTAATTCATGTGGCAATTCTTTTTAATGAGCTGTATACTTCCACCCACTTAGTCTTGTTCATGTGCAATTTGTTGCTTAAATAAAAATGAAGTTTTATCCAAAATAATAAATGCAACCATAAAACCTTGTAAAGAATATTTATATTATTTTACTCATTTTACATATGCTTCAAAATGAGTATCACTCTTTCTTTTTGAGAGATAGTTAAATAATAATAATACCATATTAAATATAATTTTCTAAAACTTAGTTTTAATAGATTCTCAATCAATTCAAAAGAAGAATCAAATGGAAAATAACTACAATCTCAAAATAAAATCTAAAACAGATAGAATAGAATATAAGTGTACCTAAATTAAATGTTATTTTTCCTTTTTGAGAGGTACTTAATAACTCAAATTAAATTAATATAATAACAATAATAACATATTCATATAATCTCATATAAATATTCTTCGAAAAATAAAAATATCATTTTCAATACACCCTCGATCAAATTTTTAAAAAAATATAAGCAAGATACAATAAAAATTTTATTAATTGAGCTATTAAAATTTTTTCCAGGGAAATTAACTCAATATTTTTTAAAATTCAGAAACTACTCGAGAAAAGACAGGTGGAACAAGTAGCCGGTAATAGGACGGTGTTTTGCTGGTTCGAGGTACTGAGACCAATACAAGTGGCTTAGCTTTGAAGAATAACCGGAAATACCGGTTTTAGGGGATGATTCATTGAACTCACCAAATACATTTAATTTGTCAAAAAACTAAAAAAAATAAATAAATTATATTTACTTTTATATATATAAATATACACATTAACTGTTCTAAACCTAAAAAAGAACCATTCTTTCTTCTCTTCCTAAAACCTAAATCTCTCTCTATTTTTGCCCTACTTTGTTGGGGTTCTTGAAAAAAATTGGATTTTTGAGGGTTCTTGAAAAAAAAATTGGATCTTTTCATCTGGAATGCAAATTTTGGTTGAAGATCAAATCTGGGTTGTGCTTTTATTGGTTCAAAATCTGATCTTTTTTGCTTTCCAGTTTGGGGTTACTTCTGAAGAACAGCCATGTCTGCTCTTGTTAATTATAGTGGTGAGTTTCCTTAGCTTTCTAAGTTATGGGGTTGTTCATATTTGAATGATTTTAAATTTAGGTAGAGTCTTTGTGTAGGTAAATGATTGTTGAGTTGAATATGAGCATTAGTTTACTGAAATGGAAATTGATTTTTTTTATGTTTAGATCCAAATAATTTGTTTATCATGAATAAAGTCTAACTTTGTATAGGATTGTTAGGTGAATATACTCTATAACTTTATAGATGGATGATTGTTGATGGCTTGAGATGAATATGGTTATTAATTTAAAGAAATGAAGATGAAAAGTATTAATAAGGTTTAGATCCAATCATGTTTTTGAATAGCTATTATCTAAGAAAGTTTGATTCCAATCTTCTTCACTAAAGAAAGTGACTTTTTGAGATGATAACTAAAAGTTTAGTGATTAGAAATCAACTCATATAACTCTGTATAGGTGCATGATTGTTGAGGTGAATATCATTAATTTACTGAAATGGATAAGAGGGGTGGGGGGAGTTGTGAAAAGATCATCTTTGGCTTTGAAGAGTTTAATTTTATAGTGTCTTATGTTTTGAATGTATATTAAAGATTGGTAATTATTGAAGAAGCTGTGGGCTGTGGGTTACTCTTTTGGTTTATGTATATAGGATTGTTGTAGATCTGAAAATATATGTACATAATAGGTAGATCTACAGCTTAAATTCACATGTGATTGCTGTTTGTCTGTTATACTTGAAGTTGAACTTGTGAATTCTTTCATTAGAGAAAATTAAGTGTGCTATAGCATGTGGACTTGAGAGAAAATATAGCTGACAGTAAATCTTGCTTATTGGACTTCAGGTGATGATGAGTTCTATTCTGGTGGATCATTTTGTTCTGCAGATTTGGGTCTCATGTTGTCTTTGGGTCATGCTGAAGTTTACTGTCCTCCTAGAAAGAGGGCAAGGATTTGTGGCCCGTTTATTGTCGAAGACCGGTCAAAGGTTCCATCTCTTGAAATTCTTCCTGATGAATGCCTATTTGAGATCCTCAGACGATTGTCTGGAGGTCGTGAAAGGGGTGCAGCCGCTTGTGTTTCTAAGCGTTGGCTTATGCTGTTGAGTAGCGTGCGTAACTCTGAAATTTGCAGGAGCAAGAGCTGTAACAATCTAAATGACACAACAATGGTCTCTAAAGATGAAGATCTTGAAGTTGAATGTGATGGATACCTTACTAGGTGTGTGGAAGGGAAGAAAGCTACTGATGTTAGACTTGCTGCAATTGCAGTTGGGACTTCTACCCGTGGAGGATTAGGAAAGCTTTCTATTCGGGGGAGTAACTCAGTTCGTGGTATTACTAATGTTGGTCTATCTGCTATTGCACATGGATGCCCTTCGCTTAGGGTCCTATCATTGTGGAATGTTCCTTCTATTGAGGATGAAGGTCTCTTGGAGGTTGCAAGGGAATGCCGTTCATTAGAAAAGCTAGATCTAAGCCACTGTCGTTCAATCTCCAATAAGGGTCTTGTCGCAATAGCAGAGAATTGCCCGAGCTTGACTTCTTTGACAATTGAATCCTGTCCAAAGATTGGAAACGAAGGCTTGCAAGCTATTGGAAGATGCTGCACCAAACTACAGTCTCTTACGATTAAGGACTGTCCACTTGTTGGAGATCAGGGAATTGCTAGTCTTCTGTCATCAGGTGCTTCAGTGTTGTCAAAAGTGAAACTACACGGTCTAAACATCATGGATTTCTCACTTGCCGTCATTGGTCACTACGGCAAGCTGATTACCAATCTTAATCTTAGTTCACTTCGAAATGTGAGTCAGAAGGAGTAAGGGAACAATTGAGAAGTGAAATTCAGGAAGAAAGAGAACTTCTCTTTCGAAATGCTCAAGGTCTCCAGTCTCTGGTTTCTTTGACAATCACCTTATGCCCAGGAGCCACAGACGTCAGTCTTGAAGCAGTGGGAAAGGGTTGTCCAAGCCTCAAACAGATGTGCATTCGCAAGTGTTGCTTTGTTTCTGATGGTGGACTTGTTGCTTTCGCTAAAGAGGCTGGATTTCTTGAGAGTTTAATCTTGGAGGAGTGCAACAGAATTACCCAAATAGGTATCCTTAACGCTGTTTCAAACTGCAGAAAATTAAAGTCTCTTTCCCTCGTGAAGTGCATGGGAATCAAGGATCTAGCTCTACAAACTTCCATGCTGTCTCCATGTGAATCTCTTCGGTCCTTGTCTATCCGAAGCTGTCCAGGATTCGGGAGCTCTAGCTTAGCCATGGTTGGTAAACTCTGCCCCAAGCTGCATCAATTACATCTCAGTGGGCTTTGTGGAATAACCGATGCTGGTCTTCTCCCACTCTTGGAGAATTGTGGAGGACTTGTTAAGGTGAATCTTAGTGACTGCCTGAACTTGACAGATCAAGTGGTTCTCTCATTGGCTACGCGACATGGGGAGACCCTTGAATTGCTGAATCTTGATGGATGCAGGAAGGTCACCGATGCAAGTTTAGTGGCAATTGCAGACACTTGCCCATTACTTAACGATCTTGATGTTTCTAAGTGTGCAATAACTGATTCTGGCGTAGCTGCTTTATCCCGTGGAGTGCAAGTGAATTTGCAGGTCTTTTCTTTATCAGGTTGCTCCATGGTATCAACCAAAAGTGTCCCTTCTCTTAAAAAGTTGGGCGAGAATCTCCTCGGCTTGAATCTCCAACACTGCTCCATTAGTTGCAGCTCAGTCGATCTTCTTGTGGAGGACTTGTGGAGATGTGATATTCTCTCTTAAACCAAAAAGGGCACGAGGAAATGCATCGAAAGGGGTTCGAACAAAAAAGCAGTAAGCTATATTGGTTCATTCAGCCTGACTACTACAGAAGCAAACATGAGTGTTCTTTTTTTAGCCCATATATTCGTGGCCATCTACTACTTCAGTGTCTCGGTTGTTTTCCGGGAGGCTATGGCATACACCGTTTTTTCCACCCAATTTTTTGCAGGCTTCATCAAATCCAAGCCTGTTTCAGCCATTTTTGGAGACTTACCTCCATCATATGCCATGGTTACCTGAGAATACAGTCACCTAGTACTGATACTAAAATTTTCACTCATATGTTTCTCCTCGAAAGGTCAGGCGATTTGAATCATTCAGCTGTAACATCAACAGACAAGATCCATCGCGCATTTCCTCCTTGCCGCTTGCTACATTACAGAATCAGACAGTAGTTTATAGTTTTTCATGTTCAAGAGTCTTGTAGTGTTTCATTGTAAGTATTCTATCATGTGTCTTTTAGACTTCAGTTGCTTTGAGCAATGTCTGTAGTTTTGGTGCCTGTTATTCCAGGGGGCTTGGCCATTACAACCTACCTAGGTTGTTTTTTTAACCTTGCTAAGTCCCTAGTTTTTTGATAGGATTAACAATGTCCTATCTTTCAGCTGGTTCCATATATTCAGATTTGTACTCTTGCAACTATGTTTTGTGTAATGAAGTAATAGTTTCTTTTGAATTGTGTTCTTGTCTGTTGCCCCTTTTCTCATAAGGTGGGATATATCGATAGTCTCTTAAACTTGTTTGTAAATTTTATTTAAATTGCTTGAAAAACACTTGAAATTATGATAAAAATGTTCATATTTAGATAATATCGTGAGGTGAGAGTCGCATGTACCTAGGCTTAACTGCCCTATTTGTTTGTTTTATGATCTATGGGTCTACTAAAGCTATCTATTTTGATCACTTAGCCAAGATTTCGGATAAATTTTTTATTGGTCAAAGTTTTATTCCAAGTTCTAAATTCTCCACCTTGTTTTATTAAATTTGAAATGATTTTATTCCACGTATCAGATGGAATAAATTAGTTCAAAAATAAAAAATAATTTAGTTTGTGAACCAAATAAATATTTGTGTATAACTCAAGATTCAATGAATTGGAGTTATCAAATATGTTAATGCACATTCAATGGACTGGACATGTAGGTCCAGTAATGGCCAAATATTTTTAGTGATATGTTTTTGAATTATATTTTTGGTGAACTTTGTCTCTTTCATTTTTTTTTGGTTGTCAAAAGTACTTATTTTATGTCTTTTCTAATAATTTGTGGAAAGTTTTTGTGGCCTAAATTAAAAAAATAGTAATAATGGTCCTCCCAAACAGTAAGGGAACAATTGAGAAGTGAAATTCAGGAAGAAAGAGAACTTCTCTTTCGAAAATAATATCATTTAATAGGTCATCATCAATATATTCATCTAATTTGAGTTCGAATAAACTTGGCGACAAATATAAAAAAATAACTTATACACAAATAATCAAGTTAGTTTTGAATTTTTAATAATTAAAATAGCATTTCGCTATAATAATACAAAATATTAAAACAAACGATATTACAGAGCGACTTGATTATACTCCCATTATTAAAGTTTATTGATCTTATTTTTTATTTGATATATTTAAAAAATATGTCATTTTCTATGTTTCAAAAATATTATAATTGTCAAATGAATTATTTGGAAAAGCTTCATGCCTTACCCTTCACCAACCATCTTCTTTTCTTTTCTAAATTACAAAATCTTATAATTACATAAATGTTACCACATATTTAAAATTATAAATTTCAAAGATTTTCTTCTTTAAAAAAAAATTAGTGCCGATAATTCAACAGTTCATATAAATTAAAATTTTACAAGACAATTCATAATGACTTATAATAATATTCATATTCTTTATAGGATCCACACCATTTTTATTTTTTTTAATATTTAAAGGTCATGAAGTAGGAATTTGAGATTATTTTCATTTTTCATGCATATTAGCCTATAATTGTTGAAAATGTAAATAACCAGAACCTTTTTATATTCATAATTTTTATACGATCCATGCTACTTTTTTTTTAGCATTTAAGGACAAAATAGGAATATGATTCTTTTTTTTTAAAAAAAAATATGTATTAATCTATAAATTTTTGAAAACATGACCAATCAAAAACTTTTGACCCAAACCATTTCAGGACCACTCGTAAAGACCTGTTGAATGATATACATAATTTTTATAGGATTCACACCATTTTTTAGCATTTAGGAGACAAAATAGAAATTCAAAATTTTTCGTCAATAAATTTTTGAAAACATGACTAATCAAAAGTTTTTCACCCAAAATTTTGTAGGACCACTCGTAATAATATAGTGAATGATGTCCATAGTTTCTATAGAATCCACACCACTTTTTTATTTAACATTTAGTATCACAAAATAGAAATTTAAATTTTTTTCTCAATTTTTCATATGTATTAGTCTATAACAACAACAACATATCCAGTGAAATCCCACAAGTAGGGTCTGGGGAGGGTAGAATGTACGCAGACCTTACCACTACCTCATAGAAGTAGAGAGGTTGTTTCCTGGGAACCCTCATCTCAAAATCCATAAGCAGAAAGGATTAGATATGAAATAAAGGAAAGGGAAGGAAACACAAAGAGTGACTAGTAATGAATAGCACATGGAAATATGTAAATATGATACAACTAACACATATATAGTCAAAAGTTTTTGGACCATCCATAAAGACCCATTATAGCTTCTATAAATAGATAGTTCGAACTACATAAGTAATAAGGTACAATATTGGTACAAGGGAGGTAAAATAACTCTCAATTCCACACAACCCTACCAATGAGGCACCCTTCTCTTTGAGTTTGTGATGTCTTGGTTCAAAAAGCAAACAATATATGGATGCTATTATTTACTAGCTGCATATAACTTGTTCACAACTCCATTGCAATATGAGCTCATGATTTACAGATAGCATAAGACTTAATCATCGATATCTTGGAAGTGAAACACATATTTCTATACAATAAGGCCGAGATTAAAGAGTAAGAGATGAAACCATACAGAGACTGTACCAACACAACAACGATGGTAGCAGGCAAAACAGCACAGGTAGCAGAATTTCGAAAATCTTCTGAGAACATCACACTGCTTAGTGATCCACTTCATACCCAGAAATCTGGTTCAGCGGGTCATTGTCCTAAGCAGAACAGCATTTGACATGTTCTCCTTTGGTTTCCAAATGATGTTGTCAATTTTCGTGCAGAAGGTTTTGTAGAACTGCAAATGCACATAACAAGGACCTGTTAAGCAGTTACTCCAAGCTTCATGAAATTCCTTAAAGAAGCTTAATAATAGAAATGTGATGCAAGCCAGAGTGAAAAACTAAGTACTACTCATTCCAGTCAAATTATGAGGCACTTTCTAAAACGGGCACATAATTTAAGAAAGAAAGCGAGACTTCCGAAACTTGTGGCCCGAATATGTCTTAGATATTTGTGTGGTTATAAATCATCTCATCAAGGGAAATATGAGAAGTAGAGCTAAATTAAATCAAAATATAGGAGGTGACATTTTTTTCCGACGGAACTAAAAAGGAACGGGTGTCACATCAATTGGATAGAGGGAGTAGAAATAGTCGAGGAAGAAGCAGACCTTATGATATTCAAGGGTGTCCCCAGCAACCTTTCTAACATCAACCATAAAAAGGGAGGGGGCTACTTGGAAAACCTTCACAAATTAAACAAAGAGTGGTCAAATGAAAATAAGAAACACCATCTTATAATGAATCAGTTTATGAAGTTCGTAAGTTACCTCCAGCACAACAGCAAATGGACCAGCCCTATTTGCCGTTAACCCCTCAATTCTTGTCTGCAATGAGAATAATGGTTGACCAAATCAATGTGCACTCGATAAAGAGAAACTTACCCAGGGTATTGTGGTTTCAAAACATGATCTTAGAATCACAAAAGCCTAAGAAAATATTACCATAAGTTTGTACCCACTGACAAAAAGTATGAGTGGTACTCTCACTCTGCATTTTAAAATTATAGTCTGCCATGGTTCTAAGCTGTTTGCATTTTAAGCAACAGTGAACGTTGAGGCAGATAATTTGTCAACCATCATTCATTCAAGTTAAGCAAAATGCGACTAAGACCTGCTTGGATTGGCTTTTGGCTTTTGATTACAAGCCAAAAGCAATAAGTTAGAATTTCTAACTAATAGCTTTTGGCTTATTTTTGTCATTTTAGTTTAAAATCAAGTGCTTTTAAGTACTTTTTTAATTTACCCAAACACTTCACAGGTGCTTAGAAGCTATTTTGACTTAAAAGCACTTAAAATAAGTCAATCCAAATTGGCTCTAAATCTTATGTGGCACAGTCCTGATTTTGTGCATGATGAAGAGCTAAAAAAAAGAAAAAAGGGAAAGGGTACTGTATTCCATTTTCCTTGATGTTGGTTTCCCAGGAATTGGAACAAAATTCACTGTATCGCAAAGAAATGGAATTACTGCTGATAGATAGTGGGAAAAGGGTGAAAAAATGCTGACAATTATAGTTGAACCAATGGAAAACTGATTTTTTATTACAACGATGCTTCATACTGATCCAATTGTTTGATTAAGAGAATCACTTGTCCCTGAATTATATTGAAAGTTAAAAATATACCTTGTAGTCGCGTGTGTGGGCCTTAAGACCCAATGATTCTGCGGCTGCTTCAACAGTTTCAATGATAACTTTAGCAGGTTGACGGGAAACAAATCGAGTTTGACGCTTGACATAATCCTGCAAGAATGAGAGAGGCAATTACTCTTTGTTATAACAAGGAAGTTGTGAAACCTTTTTTAGCAAAACGACGACCTACTATACATGTCAGCTAATCAAACCAAAACAATCGGGACAATATCTAAAATTGGATTTAGAAAAGTTGGTATTATGTAGCATTGGCTCTGAGCCTCTGACTACAAGGAAAAAGGAGAACAAGCTTCTATAAAAAGAGCACGCTAACCAAAAAATTAAAGGAAGAATCAATTTACATATCCCATCAGGTTCCCTTCCTTATCCAAGAAACGAAAAACTTATAGGAAGAATCAGGAGACAGAGATAAAACAGATGAATCTGATATGAATTAAAATCTGGAAACTTCGGTAAGGTTTATTTTTGGTCTATGAACTAAATTAATCATTGTACCTGACGTCTGTCAAACAAGGCTGATAGATTCAATCCCTGAGATAGTGTTATCATCTCAAATGCATTCATCACCAAAGGGCCGCTCTCACCATCTTCAGATTTTTCACTGACAAATGCATCCTGCACTATTGAAAATAGAACATATCAAACCTATACTGGAATAGAACAGCAAAGTATCAAGATAATCATTTCAGTTGAACTAAATCCGGAGTAGATAATGTATCTTAAATTTGATCAGTTCCTCATCGTCCTGATATACTATTTAGCATACTAGAAGATGAATGTGAAAGGATTCAACCTCAATGTCGTCGAACACTGCACGGACATCATCAAGATTCACTTCTTCATCTGCTTTAGCTCTAACAGGTATATAATTTTTCCGGAACCAAGGGTCTCGTTTTATCCCTTCAATCTTGATCCTCTGCATGTACAAGGTTCTGAATAAATCATTATCAAAACAGTAAACGGACTTCTGTGAAAGTTATGCTGAAGTTTCATTAATTAACCAAGAAAGAGGAGATGAGAAAAGGAACATTATACTGAAAAAAAAAAAAACAAGGAACGAGCAGAAGGCATACTTAAGGCATTTTGTCACATTTAAAATGACCTTAAAAAGGATCTCCATAACCAATACAGGAAATTTGGAAGGATTTTAATCCACGTTGAGCAATCAAACTCAAAAAAAAAAAAAAAACATGTTTTCAGTTCTAATGAAACAGAGGTTTGCCTCTCAATGAGGCAATTTGTCACAAACTCACAATATTCTACCTGGTAATGGATTTTGAAGAAAAACAATCCTTCAGTTGTTCCCATTCTCTATAATAGTATTTGATCGGACAAAGAGCTTATTTTAACTTATATTTATATTATGATACTAGAAGAAAATATGAAAGAACTGGTTGGAAAAAATTAGTTTGATGGATAAAACATTACAACAAATATTTTTTTCCATCAAATCAAAGTAAAACAATTTGAAAACTTTAATGAATTGGAGTTCTTGAACACTGTGAAAGTTATAAGAATGCACTAGTGTCAAACATTTTGGGACATCCCACGAAAACTGAAAATATCCAGAAAAATTAAAAAATATTGTATTTAATGTATATATTACTGCAGAACAATGCCTTGCAAGTGTGCGAAGTTCTTTCATTGGCTACTCACTATTATCTATCAAAGCCATCCAAAGTTGTTTCCTCTATCATGTCCATTAACTACAAACTTTTTCTTCTTGATAAAATTGTAAAAACAAAAGTATTTCTGCTGCACTTAAGGTTAGGAAGTTCTGGGTGCAATTATGTTAACTCGCCAAAAATTATGAGGATAAACTCTTTCATCTGACCAAATCAAACAAAAAGCATGTCCAGAGAGTGTGCATGTTAATTCACATTTCAATGATATCATACTTGATTGAGGTCTCCTATAGAAGTCAAAAATTTCTTCTGCTTCTTGGGAAAATCTCATTCTAGGTAGCATAGTACCTTCAGATTCCCTCTCATGCAACATTAACGTCATAAGCTTATAATAGATTGAACAATTAAGTGACAAACAGGCAATGGGACACCATAGTCTTCACAGTTAAAATATCAGTGCACTTACAGTTTGAGGATTTGGATCAATAATTTTTCGAATCAATGATGTTGCTCCCGGAGAAAACCAAAATGGACAGGAAAATTCAGCAGCCTTGATCTGTGTCAACGTTAAAAGGTAAAAAAAAAAATTGTAGAGAACAAACAATACTTTTGACATATAGTAAGCCACACATAGGAACAAACAATAACTTTTAACATATGGTAGGCCGTGTACGTGAAATCTCAAGTTACTTTTAAACCCCCAATATCCTAATAAAAACAAAGAAAGAACCAAATAATGATAATAAAAAGAGCACGAGGAGGAAAGTCATGCAGATGAAGAGAAAATTAGAAATGGGGAACTACAGTGTATTGATGAGAGCAGTGGGGTCGATGCCAAAATGAAAGAGATCTTATCCTTCACACTTCAAGTTGCCTTACCACTTGGCATTTAACAGAGGTCACAGAACTGGATAAAATATACACCCTCCATTTTAAAAAGAATGACCTAGTCTGACTTGACACAGAGTTAAAGAAAATAGACTTTTCAATCTTGTAGTCCAAAATTAATGTTATGTTAAATGTACCAAAATGCTTTTTAATCTTCTGGTCTTAAGCATGCCACATGGAAAGTTGAAAATGAAAGTTTTGCCAAAAGAGGAAATAGGTCATTCTTTTTTAAATTAACCAAAAAGGAAAGGAAGTCATTCTTTTTAAACGGAGGGAGTATCAATCGACTAATTGCACCTCAATCATAAATAGAAATGAATAATATTCATATGAGAAAAGAACCAATATTTATCCTTCATATGACCCATTATCATTAGCATTTGTCACTATATAAGAAGAAAGAGAATCCCTTAAAAAGTTATGCATGCTTCCATTTAACACATTACAAATGCATGATTACTCCATCTAACCTTTGTATACAAGGTAGGAAGGTCTGTCTCATCAAATGGAAGATATCCTGCCATCAGAACATAAAGGATGATACCACATGACCACACATCCGCAGCAGCACCATCATAACCTTGGTTACTTAACACCTGAAGAATTAACTAAGAGTAATAAGCCAGCTACCACAGAAAAAGTCCAAACACATTCTAATGTAAGAAAACCTCTTAGTTAATCAACATATGGTCAGCAATTGACATAGTTCAGACAAATTCAACTTGCTGCAGACCTCTTATATTAAACAACTCAGCACAAGGTTCTGATGTTACCCAAAGAAAGGTAACTGACACTAACTGCAATGATCCGAATGTACAGTACTACAGGGGCTCATATGGAAGGGAAATAAATTCTAGTTCTCTCTTTTTTGATGACTAATCAAAAGCCAATAGATACATGCTAGGTAAATGGGTTGGCAATGACTGAAAATGAAGACAACCAACCCTCTACTTAGATTCTTTCTGATTCAAGCTCCTTGCAGATAAAACAAATACAGATGGTATTTATTAATTGGACATCATTGAAAATGTATGAGGTGGGGAAATAGCTAAGAGGGCCCAAGTTTCTAACCAATCAACCTGAAAGTCGGAGATCGCACCTTTAGGAACTTCGTTTTCTTATAAGATGTTGGGAAATCATATACACAGTTCGACAAGGCAAAACTGGTTCCAGAGCTGAGTTGTAGCATGGTTTTGGAATGTCTCACATTGCAAAGAACCAAGTCTTGCTAAGTCTAGAAATTCCTCAGAGCAGATTCTCATATGAACCTTATATTTTAATTCCTTAAATACCTTACTACTATGGCATTTGGGAAGAATAAAGTCCGATAAGGAATGCAGGAAGGCATTAATGTCATGGAGGAGTTATTATTGGTAAGTAGGAACAGATTCACAACCCTTCAGCAAAAGACCAAAGAGAATGTGGAACTGGCAAATATTAATACTAACAATCTACTCAATTTTATTTTCTTTACACTAGAGAAGTCAGCACTTGTAAACTTTAGCACAGTGTTGTCAAAGCCTCTCTTTGGCAGTGTGCAATACCATCTGAGCTTCACCTCACCCAGGCAGCATGCAGTACAGACACCTCGATGTGAAAGTGCACTCTCAACGCCCATATGATTTTATCTCGGCAAAACCAAACAATAATTATAGCTGATACAAGTGACATATTAACAATAAGAAAATGTCACGAATGAATTTACTACAAATTAAGAAAATAAGATTCCTTATAACAACTAATTACTAAACCAGGACTACAAACATAAAAGTGCATGTTTGCCTCTTACTTCGCAATTAAAAGTATAAATGAGAAAAGGGTTTTTGGAGATAGCAGGCCAATCAATGAAGAATGACGGCTTGCGTGTACAAAACAAGAAGAACACACTCATAAGAACTATTAAGAAGTAACTGAATGACTCAAACTACATATGCATCATACCTCAGGTGCAACATAATTTGGAGTCCCGCAAGTGGTATAAAGAAGCTCAACTCCCTGTTACAGATTTGAGTTAAATGCCCTTTTAGAAGCTCTACTTAACAAGGTAAGAAACAAAAAAAGATAAACCATCTAATGTAGCTAACATCAGATGCTGCTTACTTGTTGAGGCAAGGCACTAAGCCCAAAATCAGAAACTTTTAAGTTCCCATGGAAATCAAGAAGCAAATTTTCAGGCTGGAGAACAAGGAACAGCAATAGTCAAAATATTAAGATAGATAAGTTTCACAACAGATTACCCAATCAGCAATTACACACCTTCAGATCTCGGTGGTAAACACCCTTGCTGTGACAATGAGAAATTGCATCTATGAGTTGTTGAAAGTATCTCCTTGATTCATCCTCAGAAAGCCTACCTAGATGAACCTATAAATTGAGCGAATATATAATTGAAGAGCCAGATGCATCACTAAATCTTGAAAATCACACCTTGATAATTCATGAAGAGGGAAGGAAAATGTAAACCATAAAGGTCAAAGTTACATGAGCTGAAGTAAATTAGTAAAGACACAAGTGCCTAATTGGAAACTGGACTGCTATCAATGAACCAGTTTATACCTAAGTAACCCAATAACTTATATATTTGATGAAGATTAGATCTAGTTGGTCTCCCATCCATCATTATGGACAAAAGTTCAGAACCAGGCTGGATCGTGCATTTCATACCAACTATTCAGGCATAATGAAAATGGTTCAAATTTGGATAAGCTAAATGAATGCTTCTGGATAGAGTCCCTCCCTGACAAAGAAAAACTGGCCAGGAACTACTCATCCGAATACAAAAATTATTTTTATTCTGATATCTCAACATGCCGCTATTTTCCATATAAAAAAGAGAGATGTCTTAGTCATGCCTCTATTTTTCATTATACAGGTTACTCCACTGGTTTATTGCTTTGTGAAAATTGCTTAGAGTGCAAAGATATCAGAAGATCACTCCATTATCTACTTCCCCATTTTCAATGAAGTATCTTGACCCAAACTACAATTTATCCTAATAAATAAAGATTATCAATTCATAGAAACTCATCATAGGCACACATCATAGTTGCAATGTCATGCCTCTGTTCTCATTTACAGATTACCTCTCCAATCATCATCAGATAAAAGCTTTCTATTATCACAAACAAGAAACAGCAAGGCCGCAAGCGTTATTAATATAACAAAGAAAAAATCTTATTGAAAATTCTAAAGGAATCTTACAATTTTATCAAAAAGCTCTCCTCCAGTGACGAACTCCTGAATGATATATATTTTTGTCTGGCTAGCTAAAACCTACAAAGAAGTCCACAAAATCAATACACATCAGAAACAGCAGAAGCTGAAGAAAATAGAATAACCAAACTCACAGTAGTATTTTTGTAATATGCATACATTTGTTCTATTTTTCTTTTACCTCGTGAAGCCGAACTATGCAAGGATGTCTGACAATCTTCATTATAGATATCTCTCTTTTGATCTAGAAACCATTTCAAAGAACAACATATTGATCAGCCAAAAATGATTGAGATGAAGAAGAACAAGGACAGTAACACAATCACATACAGACCACAAAATGTGCTCTCTTAACACAAAAATGTAGTTCAAGTGCTTTTAGATAATCAAAATCCACAAAGCTAAATTATTTTACACAGCTAAATTGTTGCCAAATATCAGTTAAAAATCTAAAATTCCGTCAACCTACTGAAATTTGACTATTGTTACTCGACTATTGATGAACATGTTGATGTTCACTAATGGGAATCAGCTCAGACACCAAGCACAGTCACATAGTTCAATCTTGATAGCAGCTTTCATTGCTATGGCTACAATGTTTAATGTGAGTTTAATAGTCCTTCGGAACTGTCATGTTTACTCTGGATTCACATCAGATCAGAAAAGCCTACTGACATTTGACAGAAGAGATCTCTGACCTAGTTTCAAGAATAATTGTCAAATTAGGCTTTGGACCTAACTCACACCCCCAAAAAGGTAGCTCAAAGGGAGGAGGATTCCCTAAGCATTATAAGGAGTCCAGGGATTTCATCCCTCATGGGATTCTTTCCATTTATCAAAGATCACCAAATCAGAATAACTCTTTTAATTTATCAAGCATCAAACTTTAAATATATGATATATGAACACCACCGTTATCAAAACCAAAATGCAGGACACAACAAATGAAGCATAAACTCGAGAATTTTAAGAAAGGATGTATTTTCAGTACCTGTTCAACCATTCTATGCTTAAGAATGGTGCTTTTGGCCAAAACTTTAATCGCAACATTCTCGCCAGTCTCGGTGTTTCGTGCAAACTTAACTTTAGCAAATGTCCCTTCACCAATGGTTCTGCCAACTTCATACTTCCCAAGCTTTCTTTTCACTCTCTTCATCTCTGAAAACTCGTTTCCCACAGATTCACAAAAGTGGTGCAACCATCAGCTATAACTCACCAAAAACCTGTCAATTCGATCATAATTTAACTAATCAATAATCTAGATCAAGTCAAGCTGATCATGTATTACATGTTTAAATGCACACACATAATAAATACTCCCTCCATTTCAATTTGTTTGTCCACTTCCCTTTTTATAGTCAATTTCAAAAAGAATGTCTCTTTCTATTTTTATGACTTTTTAATTTCAACTTTCCATATGGCATGGTTAAACTCCATATCATATCAAAAACTAGACAAACAAATCAAAACGAGCAATATGCAATTTTCACAGTTACAAAAATTAAAAAAAAATGATCTATACATACTCATATGATTGAAGAAACTATATATAGACCGAAAACAGAAAATATCTGCCATTACAACTCGAAAAAAATTAGAACTTGAACTGATCACAACCTTACAAATTTCAATTGCGTATATATCCAATTTCAGAAATTAAAAGGGAAAACAACATGAACTATAAAAAAGAAAAGGAAAAAAGCTGATTTACTCAACAGTTTCCCTGTAACTTAATTTTAACGCGATTAAGGAGAAAAACTAAATTATGAAATTGAATTCGAATAAATACCTAGTAAATTGAAGTATTACGTATTTTTTTAATATAAATCAGTAGATAAATCTGTGCAAATACATAGAAATAGAGAAGCTGAGTAGTAAAATAAAGAAGAAAAATGGCGAGGAGCTAGCGGAATTGTTACCGGAAATCGAAAAGTTCCGGTGGAGAAGTCGCCGGGAAATGAGAAACGGAGGAATCAGTGCTTTGTGAAAATTGCTTAGAGTGCAAAG
>DF357669.1:70115-87994 GCA_000787875.1 Solanum virginianum | reverse complement strand
ACGTACATTTTACCCTCCCCAGACCCCACTTGTGGGATTTCACTGGGTATGTTGTTGTTTGTTGTTGTCAGGTTGAATTTTTGGTTTTGATGAGTGAGAGTCATTTAGGAGATAGGGCTTTTTCTCAATTTTTATCATATTCACTTCTTGAATATGATAGGGTTTAATTAAGGCTTTGCATTAGCTATTTGCATTAGCTTATGTTCAGTTCTTGAAGTTCTTCTGAAAAATTTCCAATTATTTGTTGGGTTTATGTATTCATTTCTTTAGCGTTGGAGTTCACAATATTTCTACAATGGATTTTGTGGGTATTGTTTAGTTTTGCTTATGTTATGGTTCTCAGGTTGAATTTAAGTTTTGACGAATGAGGATCCTGTAGGAGATAGGGTTTTGGTCAGTTGCTAGTTTGTTAAACAAGTTGCATTTTTTTTTTTATTGATTCCATGCTGTTCGATTCTTTAGCTCTGGTACTTGTAATAACTTTTTAATGGGTTTTGTATAATTTTGCGTAGTTATGTGGTTCAGATGTTGAATTTTTGGTTTGGATTAGTAAGGGTAGTGTAAGACAGAGCTTTTTCTTGGGTAAGGTATTATTGATTAACTAAAGCACCAAAACATTGCTGCGGAGATTTAAGCGAGGGTTTTTCTCCGGCTTTTGGATCTTCCCAAGTTAACTCTCTATGCTTTCTTGAAAAGTTCCATCTTTTTTGTTATTTTGGGTAAAGTTCTTTTCTAAGCTCTGGGCTTTGCAGTTATTCAGAAACTGGTTTTGTGGGTATGGTTTAATTGTTAGTTTTTTGGTTCCGAGTTCGATTTTTTCTGGGTTTGAAGAGCTAAGTTGATTGGATACGGATGTGGGTATCTAATATGGTGGATCTAGAAGCCGGATTCTACGTGATCTAACTTTTATGATTCGGGTTACATATCCAGATATGTATCACGACCCGAATCCACATGACCTGCACTCTAAGCTCTACCCAACCTGAGTGAATCAACCGTAAAACCAAAACATGAATACTTTAAACCAACAACCTTTCATTTAAAAGAAAATACACAAGGTAAAGAGTTTCTTGAAACTGAACACTGATGGCTGCTCTAAGGATAGTCCGTGCTGGAGGGGTTATTAGAAATGAGCATGGTCAAATAATCAGTGCCTTTGTGATGCCTCTAGGGATTATGTCTAACAACATAGCAAACGCTATGACCCTTAAATCTGGGATCGACTGGGGTGTTTCAAAAGGAATCTAAAACATTGTGATGGAATGTGATTCTAAGTTGCCACTGACTAGGTTATGATGGTCATGAACCACCTTGAAACTTGTGAGAAATATTGAAGAAAAATATTATTGAATTGTTGTCTACATTGTTACATTGAGACCCTATTTATAGATACTATATTAGACTCCTTTTCCAACTAGGATACTATAATACAATCCTTTTTCAAGTAGGATTCCATATACTATTACTATTCCTAATCCTATTCTAAGTAGGATTGTAGATATTATTCTTATTCTTATTCCTATACCTATTCGAACACTCCCCCTCAAGCTAGTGCATACATGTCATATGTACCTAGCTTGTTACAAATGTAATTAATACGATCGATGACGGGCGTGTTGAGATATCAGCAAGTTGATCTTCCGGCTTCACAAAATTAACAGTCAACCTCAATGTCTTTCTCATGAAATTCTGGGATTGCATTGTTAAGCTTCCCAAACCAAGCTTGAGAAGATTGTTTTAGATCATAGAGTAACCTACACAATTGACATACAAGTCTATCTGACTTCCCCTGAGCAACAAAACCAAGTGATTGCTCTATATAAACTTCTTCCTTGGGACCATCATAAAAAGGACATTCTTAATGTCCAATTGATAAAAAAACCATGCACTAGATTATTAGATATGATGGCTGAAAGTGTTCACAATTCGAGAAATAAGATTACATGGGTAGGGTCGGAATGATGACACAACCCTACTGAGAAAGAGAATTATATGGATAGGATTGTAATGATGTCACAATCCTACTGGAAAACAGAAATTATATAGGTGGGATCATATTGACGGCATGACCCTACCTCAAAAGAGAAATTGTATGGATAGGGTCAGAATGATGGCACGACCCTATGCAAATTAGATTTGATGAGTCACCGAAAAGACGAATGAAACTACGTAAATCAAATCTGAGTCACCAAAAAGACATAGTGTCGTGCAACTCAAATATGAGAAAGTAGTTCGAAAAATTTACGATACTACACAAATTGAATATGAGAAGTAGTTCGGAGAGATGCACGGTGCTATACAAATCGAATATGAGAAAGTAGTCACTGGAAAGATGGGACGGTGCTACACATGATAAACATGAAAAAGTAGTCACCGAAAAGAGGACATGGTGCTACACAAATTAAATATAAAAAAAAGTAGACACCGTAATGATGGCACGGTGCTACATAAACACTGACAAATGTGGGGTTGACACAAAAACAACCCTAGAAAGCCACCGAAAATTGACGCACGGTGACCTAATCGTTTTTGCTAACATAATCATTGGCCAGATGGGCGACATATATAGGTCATAGCTGCCCGCCGGCAACGGAAGCTCTTTGATTTTCTACCAAGACAGTAGAAGCTCTGATACCATGTGAGAAATATTGAAGAAAAATATTATTGAATTGTTGTCTACATTGTTACATTGAGACCATATTTATAGATACTATATTAGACTCCTTTTCCAACTAGGATACTATAATACAATCTTTTTTCAAGTAGGATTCCATATACTATTACTATTCCTAATTCTACTTTAAGTAGAATTGTAGATATTATTCTTATTCCTATAAGTAGGATTGTAGATATTATTCTTATTCCTATTCCTATTCTAACAGAACTTATGGGAGATCATTGGCGAAGTACGGAAGCAAACTTGTAGATTTGATAACTGGAATATTTATCACTGTTATAGGGAAGGAAACTAAGTGGCTGACAATCTGGCTAATTGGGGTCTCCGATGTAAAGAGTAGGTTCAGTTCTTTTACTACAACAGGATGCCTAAAGATTTTAGAGGTGAATTGCGAATGGATAAAGCTCAACCTCGCTCTTTAGGAGGAAAATACATAGGAATTCTCTCTCTTGAAAGAGACATGTATAGAATTCACAATTTTGATGTCTCTTGACTGTTTTATCTTGCAAAATGAGGTTTTTGTACCTCAAAATGCTATCTTATTTTTGTAGCTGATTTGATCCTATGAGTCACGTAGAATGGAGGATGTTCCATTCTTAATAGATTTACTCTCTTTTGTTTTCTAGAATTTATTATATTGATATGTGCTTACACTCTAGAGTGATAGAGATGGAGGAGATTTTTGTTTTAAAAGATGAAGAGTTTCAGTCATGCATGCCACAGGAGTAGCCAAAGTGATACAACCCAAAATAACAATCACAACTGTCTATGGAATCTCTACGACACATAATGAAATAATTAACTGATACATGCCGTGGTGACCCAATAGAGTAATAGTAGATGGTCTCCACGAGTAGAAGTGATCCAAGAGTTGATAAAATATGATACATGTATGACAATTGAAACAAGAAGGGTCAATTAATAATTGAGTCAAAGAAATTATAAATAATGTAAAGCATGTTCTCAATCATTCTTTAAACACCAAGCTTTACATAATCAAGACAAGTTATTCATTTACAAGGAGTACAATACTATAACCAACACAACTGATAAGTCAATTAGGCTATGTACTTAGCGGCAAGTATCATATGAGCAACTTTTTTCGAGGAAGGTAACAATTGTATTTCTATTAAGCAAAACTTAGACACCCCATAAAAAGTGCTAAGTTTAGATCTTTAGAAAAACAACCAAAAGGTACAAAAGACCACTGCCCAAAAACCTATATTCTTATACATCGCCAATTAAATCAACTAAGTCACCTTCTTCCTCCCATATACTTTGTTTACACCAAAAAAGAACAGACTAAGACAATTTATCCTCTTTTTTTGGGGAGAAAGTAACAGTTAGTCTATGTATATCCACAGGCGTACTACCTCGAAAGAGTAATTCCCCTCCAAAAGTGTTATAATTATGTTGGAACCCTCCTACTACCAAGTTACAACCAGTCTATAGTTGTGCGAATTACTTCTAAGCTATTTACAAGCAGTCTTTCGGAAACAACCTCTCTATCTCTATGAGGTAGTGGTAAGGTCTCCACACATTTTACCCTCCCCACATCCCACTTGTGGGATTCCATTGGTTATGTTGTTGTTGTTGTTTGTTTACACCAAAAATAATATTGAGCTAAACAATTGAACTTAAATCTTTGTATGCTGCTCTGCTTTCCTTCAAAACAATTAAACTTATCCTAATTTTGTGGATAGAACTGCTGGTGCCTTCAAAAAATCTGGAATTCCTTTCTTTCCCTCACACTCCACCAGATGCAAGCAAGGATGATCTTCCACCAATCTTCCTCCCAGTCCCAATCATTTAGACCTCTTCTAAAAATCAGATCCCACCTTGTAGACTCCACAATTGATTGATCATGTCATGTTGTTGTAGACTTATCGAAGAAAGGACCGGAAAAGTAGACTTCAAATTGTTCTGCCCAATCCAATGATAAGCCCAGAAATGTCTTTATACCATTGCCCACAATAATCTCCACATTACCTCAAAAATTCTGCCATTGGTTTCAAATAGGTCTCCAAACACTACAACCATATGCACTGTTGACTTCATGTGTAGTCCACTGATTTAGCATCCGATATTTCTGGGAATTGAGAACCCTCCAAAGGGCCTTGTCCTCATTGTTGAACCTCCATAGCCATTTTTATAACAAACTTCTATTGTGTAGTCTCAATTTCTTTATGCCCAAACCACCATGTTTCTTGCATAAAGTGAGAACATTCCATTTATCTAGATTAATGCTTTTATTCTCCTTATCACCTTGCCAGAGAAAGTCTCTTCTCAATCTATCAATCTTTTTTTCAATCCCCTTGGGTAAAGGGAAAAAGAATCATATATGTAGGTAAATCATCCAATATAGAGTTGATGAGAGTCGGTCTACCACCTAAAGATAGGTAACGAGATTTCCACCTTGATAATGTTTTATCACATCTTTCTACGACTCTATTCGAGATATCTATAGAGAGACTTTTGGCCCCAAAGGCATCCCCAAATAGATTGTAGGCAAAGCACCCACCTGACATCCCATATTGGCTGCCAGAGACGACAAATTTGGTACAACATTGACTGGGTATAGGAAACTCTTGGACCAGTTAACATGCAATCCAGACACAGCTTCAAAGATGGTAAGAATGGCTCTGAGATGTCTGATCTGGTCAACTTCAGCTTCGGAAAAAACTAAAGAATCATCGGCATACAATAGTCAATAGATGGGATATTTTTCGTTTCTTCAGTACCATTAGATTGAGAACCAAAACCCCTTATCCAATCATTAGATTGAGCAACCTTATTCATGTGAGCTACTTGCTCAAGTCATCTCATTGTAGTGCCTCACGAAACAATTCAGTCACGCTAACAAAGTAGCACAATAGTACCCATTCATTGAGGCACTCTGCATAAGTTCTGAACCGTAAGGTTGGTTCTGCGCCTACACCAACATGTGTAGTTTCATGATCTAACAAGGAAAATATCCAAGCCCATTCTCGGTGAACTCAAGTAACTCCCAAAATAGTTTACATGTTACCATTTTGGCATTCTATAGCCAATCTAACCATTTATGAAAGTTTAGTTTAAGCAAAAATAGGTTTTACACTTCATGACATTCATTTAATAAAAATAGTACAAATGTCGCTTCTTCCTATTTATCTTTTAAGAACCAAAACGACTTTTAATTTCAAGAATAATGATATAAATAGCACATAGCATGTATTATGCATGAAATGGTGAAATCCCAACCCACTCTTCCCCACAAGTTAGGATTCGCATTCATAATGTATTTCAATTTGCATTTGGAGGAAAAGCTCCAAAGCGTAGTAGGTTTCAATATATCTCGAACCGCTTTCCAAATTTTGCCCCAATGGATCCAATGATGCCAGCAATTTACAATCTACATATCCGAGCTTACGTAAATCATTAACACGTCACGATAATACGAAGTCAACCAAGTGACTAGCACTTACATTCGACTTCATTAGTTTTAGCAAAAATCTTCATTGTCCAATTTGAAAGTCAACTCTCAGTTTTAACTCCAATCCATCCATTAAACGTGTTATGGAATCTAGTTGCTCCACTTGAAACCCGAACAACATTTTTTAAGCAAAACCATCACTATTCATCATCTCTTTTCAAGAAAAAGTCGAGGCGAATTACCCATTGTGTAATCCCTATGATGCTATACTACTAAAAAAGAATTTGAAATCGGTAATCATTCATCTTAAGACATTCAATCAACAATTTGACTCCTCCTTGAATCATCAGTTCTATAGATTTCCTTCAACATGAAATTGCTGATAGCTATTTATGTGTATTTTCTCGTGAGTGTGATCTTCTCCCTTTTCGTTATAGCTTTCTGTCTCTTTTCCTCTTCTTGTTATGTCATTAGTCGTCATAGAGTGGAGTTGGAAGACGACCATCGAGACAGGCTTGGGTCTACTTTAGTCTTTAACATAAAGTGGATGAATCTGTGTAAAAACATGCGAGTGGGGGAGGAGGGGGAGGTGAATTGTGGATATTCAAAACTTAGTTGAGTTGAGCTGAATGCAGTTTCTGCTTAGATGGCAAAGAGATTGCCACGTATGATCCATAATTTAGAAAGAAAATGTGAATAATTTAAGGGCAAAACATAAAATGACACCAAATGCTTTTATGTTATTTTGCGAACCAATATGATGCCTTTAATCTCTTCGCAAATGTTTTCAATGTAGTACAGTCACTAGTGGTTTTACGCAATCACCAATATCAACTAGCTTTTCTCACTCAGTAACAAACAATTACAGAATTTCTAGTGTGCTTGAAATCAAAGAGCTATATTTGTCTTCAGATTTTACATCAAATTTATAGGGAGCTTGAGTTGTAGCTGCTGAACCTTTTCTTGATACTTGTGTCTTTGACTATTGTTGATTATAACCGAGTAACTAATGGCTTCTTGCTTGAATTCAATTAAATGTCATCTTCCGGTCTTTCTGAAATGGAGATTTCTCTTAATTGTTGATTTATGTGCTTTCTTCCTTTTGGGATTCAGAATTTGATCTCTGAGTGATCCTTCTTCTGTTGGCTTGTATTCTTTTGTATTTATCCAATCTTTGGGTTTCGGCGTTTTGTTCAAGGATGGACTGAACCAAGCTTCTTCAGGGATATCTTTCCTTGGGATGTTTTTCTTCATCTTTTTCAACTATTCTGTCTTTTTTTTGCTTTGGTCAAGATATACCGAGGGTTTACCTGCCTCACATTCTCCCTTTTCTTTCTTAAATTGCTTGTTTCTAAGAAATGAAGCGTGTGTTCGGTATGAAGGAAAAAGTTTTCTAGGAAAATTAGAGGATTTCTTATTTAATGTCTTGTGTTCGGTACATATATATATAATCTAGAAAAAAATATATATGATGCCGAGGGCCTTTGGGAAACAACTTCTCTATCTCCATGAGGTAGTGGTAAGATCTGTGTACACTCTACCCTGCCCAAACCTCACTTATGGAATTTCATTGGGTATGTTGTTGCTAGAAAAATACTGTGCTATGGGAGGTGGGGATGGGCGTAGGGGTGGGGATGGTGGGGATAGGGACTACAGGGGTGGAGGCGACGATGAGGTGTGTTGGAGGGTTGGGATGACACAAGTAATATGAAATTCTACTTGTGGAATTTGTTTTCCCTATGTCCACTAGGGAAGCCATCCTCATTTTTAAGCAACTTGCTTCCTAGAGCGGAAGTTCTCCAAAATATTTGACCTACCAAACATGCAAAAATTTGAAAATATTTTCCTCCATACTGGACACTCGGCTACTGGACTTTCGTCATCTGGGGTGCAGCATTCAGGCTGCTACGCCTAGCAAGTATGGGTTTGTTTTCTTTTACCTTTCACCCTCAGGGCCTGTAGAAATGAAGTTATATCAGATCTTTCTAGATATGAGGTTTTATTTCAGCTCAGAAGTGAGTATCATGGCGCACATCTATATGACAGGGTAAGTTGGCGTCTTTGAGGAACACTTTTCTAGAAAAAAGTAGTTGAAAAATATGCTCATCTCATACAATTGTCGGACTATGTTGTAGATATGCTGGAAGCATTTCTCAGAAAAATATGCTCATCTTGTATGAGAGTCGGACTATGTTCTAGATAAGCTGGAAGCATTTTTCTGAGATGTTGTGCAATAGCATTATTTTGATATGCATGGGTTCGATTGGTAAACACAATATTCAGTCAGAGAATTGGAGAAGACTGTTGCTTGATTTGGTGACTTTTTGTATAAAGCAACAGGGCTATTAGATGTTACGAGTGCTTCATTTGCTAAGGGGTCTTGGTTCACGGTGTAGTTATGCAAGGATTGTAATGTAGGGGCTGTTATGTGGTAAGTAATAATGCAAGGATTGTTGTGAATGATAATGAATGGATTGTCGTGAATATTACTTCCTCTCGGAGTTTAAGAAAATAAATGCTTTTCAATCTTGTGCTCCTAGATTAAAGCTATGTCAGATATATCAAAATGTCCTTTAATCTTGTGGCCTTAAACATGCCACATGGAAAGCTGAAATTAAAGTGTTGCCAAAAAAGGAAAGAGGTCATTTTTAAATAGACTAAAAAGTAAAGTAGGTCGTTCTTTTTGAAATGAAGGGAATATTACTCATAGGAACTGCTTTATATCTGATTTTGATTTTCTACTGAAGCTCTTGTTTGAATGCAGCTAACAAACTGTGTTCCAACATCTTTGGATCTTCATGGATATAAGTTAAGCAGGAGATTTGAGCCTTTGGTGCTCATCATCTTTATGTAGTAGCAGTTTTGTGTTTTTGGAAAGACATCCTAGATTACTTCAACTCTTTCGAGCCTTCTTTATTTCTTTTCCACCAGGACCAAGAACTTTTTTTTTTTTTTTGACAAAGAAAACCCAAGAACATTTTGAAACTCAAAAAAGAGATTGAAGAAGATTTTCCAGAAGAGGTAGAGGTAAACGGAAGAAGTATTAGGGAGAGCTGATTTGACATGACACAGTTTCACTTGTAGTTTCTTGTCTCGGCTCATTCCCTTTACCTCAACTATCACATTGTTTTGTTGTAGTTCCTGTTTTGTTTTGTTAGTATATTCTGTTTTTGTTATTATTTGTTGTTTTCTTGAGCCAAGGATTTATTGGAAATAACCTCGCCATCTCTAAGGGTAGGGGTAAGGTTTGCGTCCACTCTACCTTTTCCAGACCCTACTTTGTGGGACTACACCGGGTATATTGTTGTTTTTTCTTTTTAAATTTGACTCTCTTTCTGTTCCTTTGCAGTTTTTGCCTAAAAAAGGAGGTACTCCAAAGAAGAACGATATCGTGTTTACTGCACCCACAGGGGAGGAGATCACCACAAGAAAGCAGTTGGAACAGTACCTGAAATCACACCCAGGTGGTCCGCCAGCAGCGGAGTTTGATTGGGGAACTGGTGAAACTCCAAGAAGATCCGCAAGGATCACTGAAAAGAGGAAAGCAACTCAATCTCCAACAGGAAGTGAGCCAGCTAAGAGTCGAGGCAGAAAGTCTTCAGCTTCGAAGAAGGATTCCAAAGAAAAAGAAGTCCCTACAGAAACTGAAGCAGCAAAGGATGATGACGTGGAGGAAGCTGAAAAGCCCGAGAAGGATCCTGCAGCAATGGAAGCTGAGAAAGATGTTTCCAAAAAACAAGACGAGAACCAGAGTGAAACTCAAGATGTAGAAAGCGAAGTGGGGAAGAAAGCTGAAATCCAATCTTCTGAGAATGACATTGTGAAGGAGAACTTAGATGAAGGCCAAAATGCGGTCGACAAAGTAGAAGATGCTCAAGTTGAGAAAGATTTTGAGATGGCTGATAACGTTGGACAGTCTAAAGATGTTGAAGAGGCTCCTGTTGAAAAAACGGCTGATGGTCCTGATGCTACTAAAATTAATGAGGAGAAGGATGTACAGGTTCAGGTAGTAGAAACGATACCTACTGAAGCAGCTCATGTTGAGAAAGATGTCAAAATGGCTGATAACGATGCTGAAGAGGAGGCCCCTGCTGATAAAACAGCTATTGGTCCTGAAACTACTAAAAGTAATGAGGAGGGAAAGGATGTACAGGTTCAAGAAGTAGAAATATTACCTACCGAGGAAGCTCAGGTTGAGAAACACGTTGAGATCGCTGATGACATTGGACATTCTAAAGATGTTGAAGAGGCTCCTGTTGATAAAGCAGCTGATGGTCCTGAAGCTACTAAAATAAACGAGGAAAAGGATGTACCGGTTCAAGAAGCAGAAAACAAACCTACTGAAGAAGCTCAGGTTGAGAAAGATCAGGCCCCTGCTGATAAAGCAGCGGAGGAAAAGGATGTACAGGTTCAAGTAGAAAACGTTCCTACTGAAGCAGAAAAAATCGATTCTAGCATTGCCGATGATGAGAATCAAGTGGCAGGAGAACAGAAAACTAGTGCTGCAGCAAAGAGTACTGATGATGAAGATAATTTGATGAACATTGAAACAAGTAAGGTGGAGGGAGAAGTAACTGAGAATGGCAGCAACATTAACGAGGCCAAGCCTTGAGCCGCGGTTCTCCATAATTCTAACCCTTTGCTCTTCATGCTTCAGTTTGGATGACTGTAGTGTTGTCAATCAATCATAGATACTCTGATTGTTCCTGAGAGAGACATCTGTATGCAAAATCATAGATTTAGGTCCTAAATATTGCTCTGTAAGGATTTATTGCCTGTACTATTACTACTGTACGCCTTAGATTTAGATTTCAGCAGAGATACTAGTTGTGCTGAGGTTATCTGTAGTTGTCCAGATCTGCAAAACTTGTTAGAACTCAGATATGTAAACTTATAAAAAGCCTCTGTGTTATCTTGACTAATAACGGCGTTGGCAAGTCGGGTTGCGAACAGTTTGCTGTGGTGTGATAGTGTTCCTACCTTTCATTAATCCATCAATCTGTCAACTATCTCAATCCAAAACCAGTTTGATGGTTGCTCAGGTGGTCTTTGAAGGGGAAACTTACGTAACTAGCAAGGTTGTGTATAATAAATTCTTATGGTCCTGTTACGTACATGTTTGGATGAACTGATAGCTTTTGCTTAGACCGCGTTATTGTATTAGCAAATTGATAAATCATAAACTTCACATTCTGACTCCATTTCTGGTGCACCGGTG
Organism: Solanum virginianum; assembly: GCA_000787875.1. Taxonomy (NCBI): domain Eukaryota; kingdom Viridiplantae; phylum Streptophyta; class Magnoliopsida; order Solanales; family Solanaceae; genus Solanum; species Solanum virginianum. The sequence continues at coordinate 76,687 of DF357669.1, read as the reverse complement.
ATCGTTTCAAGTCCAGTGCACTCAAAAGAAAGTAAAGCTGACAGCAGAAATCCAAAATTACATTTTGTATTAACTCAAATGATTCATTTGACAGGGGAAAAAAACAATGCAAAAAATTTATTACTTTGTGGTTACATAAACAGTAAAAGGAAGTCAAAGATGAAATAAATGCAAATTTTTTCATTTGCTTCATAGCCCTTTTAAGTCTTCAATCAACCCTGTTAATGTTGTCCATTTCTCAAATGCACTGGCTGATGCCACAAAAGCTGTTTTTGATCCTTCCATATCATTCTTACTAACTGCATAACACAGAATAAACACAGGAAATTAGTTGACTAACCGATTTAAGTGAAGACTCGCTACCTAATAATTTACAAACACCACTAAGAGGGGTTGGACCACAAGCCCTGACCTCCTGGTCACATGGACACAACTTTATCAGTCACCACTCTATCTAACCTATAGAATTTGATATCCATGCTTTTGTTCGATCTTGTATCTTAGTACATTGTGTACTTACATAATATTGATTGTTTATGTTGGTCGAACTCTGCAAAAATGCTGACAGGTGCTCACAGAATCCTTCAAAAATAGTGCATTTTTGGAGAATCTGACACGAATGCAACAACATCTTTGGAGAGTCCGAGCAACATAGTTGAGAGTTGAGTTTCTTTTTACATCAAATGGCATACCTTTAGGCATATGTTGAACATAACCCGAAGTTCTTGTTTACTTTATCTTTTAAATATTCTAGCTTGTGACTCGAGGGCGGCCAAATATGAGATAGAATGCAGCCATAGTCATCATTTGGAGTCTCAACAAAAACATTACCTGATGAAACTAGAGAAGACAGCGAAGAATTGAAGGAATCGACTTGTGCCTTCTCCTCATCGCTACCACTAAACTGTAACAATGCGATGAACATAATATTCAGTGCACATAGACAATGTGAAACAAAAATGTGCTTGAAAGGGAAAGATTAGAAAAAAAAAAACTACCTTGTTGAATGCTGAATTAACTTTCTGGACCCAATCTGTATCAGTGCTTTGGCCAAGCTCCTGTTGATAAAGCAGCTGATGGTCCTGAAGCTACTAAAATAAACGAGGAAAAGGATGTACCGGTTCAAGAAGCAGAAAACAAACCTACTGAAGAAGCTCAGGTTGAGAAAGATCAGGCCCCTGCTGATCTATGGCTTGGCCTACTTTGCTGAGCTTGTATACCAAATCTTGCAAGTATCCTTCACCATTGAATTTGATAATATGAAAGTTATTAAACATGATTGTAAATATTTCTTACGCTATCAGTGTATATAAGTTAAATCCAGTCAAAAGGTGGAATTGACTAATAAGGGTGGTTTTTCATATTTGGTATCATGATACTAAGATTATTTTTCCTTGTACAATATTAGAAAGGGGCCTTGAAACAACCGTAAAGTTCTCTTTGCATGTGATCTATAGATCACGAGTTCGAACATGGTTGCATTAGGATACTATATATACTATATAACATGGCGGGGGTGGGAAGGGGTTCATCCACACCCCCTTTTCCGTAAAATCATACTATATATACAAGGTCGTCAGTTTTTTTTTTTACGTATATACAGTAAATGATGAACTTCTTAGTGAAAATTCTGCCTCTGGCACTGACGGTACCTAATACTTATTCACTAAAATGGGTAGTATTTTCTAGGCATATTGTACAACCTCACTAATAGAATCTTAACCACACAACAAGAAGTGCTTCACTCAATGTATCACATAATAATTAATGGAATCTTAGTCAAGAACAAGAATGAAATAAAGGCAACCCATAATCCAGTTAGTTTGTGGTGGAGTGGTCTTCTTCCTTGACTAGATGTCTCAATTCGTTCGAGTCTTGTAGATGATAACCTTTGTTAGTGTGAACCCGAATTCTAGTTAGGCCCATATACTAGGACCCTGTTAGGAAGCGCCTTAGCCCCAGCGCACGATCTTTCGACACGAATTCGAATTTAGTCAGAGACCAATACAAATATGAAAAACCAGATGAACAACAAAACTTGTTAGTACCTTTCTCCTTAGAAGAGGAATTGATAATGCCTTGTCTTTCAAGCCTTTTCTTTCTATCCTTTTTCACTTTTTCCATCAACTCATCATCCTCATCAGCTTCTAAAATTGCAGCATTTGCATTAAAAGTTCCATTTCCAGCTAAAGAAAGCAACAGACTTGATGCAAGGCTAATTGATAGACTTCTCTTGCTAATAATTACATTATTCTCTGCTTTGCACACAATTATTTGTTTTCTTGTAGTAACTTTTGGTATAATTGAAGTGGAAAATGAAGAAGAAGAAGATGGAAGAAAGGATTTAGGATTTGAGAGGCAGACAGTTGCCATTTTCTTTTCTTTTCCTTTCTTTTTCCCCTTCTTTTTATTTTTCTAAGTTTCTTTTTTGTTTTGGTGTTAATGGGGTGGCATTGTGACAAGTTGGACTATAGAAGATAAGATAACAAGATTTCCCTCATATCAGAACCATTCTCATGTCACTAAAATATTGAGGGTATTGAGGTCATTTCAGCAAGGATAAAAAGAAACAAACTTGAAGTACATTTTATGTTTCCACGTAAAAACTTTTATTTTTTTGTCCAACACCCATAGAGTTCAAAAAAAGATAAGATGTGCATAAACCTCATTCCTACTTGTGATTCTACAAATAGAATCTAAAAAGATAAAATGTACAACTTGAAACGAAACTTGGACAACCTTTTGGGGTGAAAATTTACCTCAAAACGACGCCTTCCACACTTTTCCAAACACTCCCACACGAACCCACACCAATCTTGGACAAAACGCAACTCAAATCACCCGAAACGGAGCTCTACAACTTCTAAAATCACCAAAAGACTGAAACGGGAAAAGGCTGGTCGCATTACTGGTCTTACTCAAGAGAACAGCCAAAACGTTCATTGGGAACGCGGAAGAATAGGACTGCAATTGCGGGCGCGAAGGGTCACCGCCCAAGGCAACGTGGCTAGGGTCCGCAAAAGCAAAGACCATGTTTGGCCTACACCAGTTGAGTACATAAACCTCACCCCTATCTCTATGCGGTAGAGAGGCTTCGCATATGGCCATAGCTAAATAGAAATGTATCCGACACAGGATTGTAAGAAAATAAGACAGCAAAATGGCAAGATACAAAAGAAATGCAGCACTAGATAATGGTACACATCAATCTAACTCAATAGCAAGTGTTGGTTAACGAGACAGATTGCTTAAACACCACATGAGAAAACTCATTCTCTCAACCAACGTAAACACCAAGACATATGAAAGCCTTGGATAGTTTATAAGCCCGCGCATCTCGATGAAACACTGATACAACCTGCATAAAGCATGCAAGCAGACGATACTAGCAAGAATTCGTTATGCACCATTCTATTTTTGAACCATCACTCAGCCTCGGACGGGAAGTCAAAGAACAAAAGCTGAAGAATTACAAGACAAGGACCAGAAACATGGTCTCAAAACTGATGTGACAAACATTGCTGGTAAAAGAAATCTATTTCATTCTCTTTACATGAATTCAGTGTATGCATGCAAAAAAATATCACTGATTGTGAAGGTCATTTATCGAACTAAGAAACTTTACACCATAAGACAGAAATTATAGTACATCATCATCATCTTGTTGATAGTATATTGAAACATCCTTAACTGGTAATGAAGGTGGAGTTCCGGGAGGGATGCAAGATTCACCATTCTCACCAGCACATATGCACAGAGCTTCTGCATCCCTGAGGATAGCATCTAGGTCAATATGACCGCTCAGCTCATTGATAAATTTCAGTAGTGTGTCGAAATCCATCTCCTCTCCTATTATTTTGCTGCGATATCTTTTCAGAATTGCAACACAGACATATAGATGAAGGTGCTCACTCCCATGATGCGTCCATAATATCTCCCACAATCGCATAGTTTTTTCAAATTCAAACTCCCTACAAAAGACGAGATATCAATAAATAAACTACAAAAAAAATGAAAAATGAATTGAAGCAGCAAACTGGAGCAGCGGATTGAAGCATATATCTAGTGACAACCCAAGATTGACGGTAAAGAAAGCGGTACAAGATTTGGAAAAAGTGAACTACACTGACACAGCAGAAGAACCAAAGTAACTTAGTGATTGTGTCTCCCAGCACGGGTCAATATGCTGGGTAAGCAAATAAAAGAATTTACATAACTCATATTTTCTTTCTTTCTCCCTATGGAGAAAAGTGCTTCGGGGTAAAGGATGCACAGACCTTGATGCAAGGAATCGAAAACCATGTTCCCCACAGAAGTGTTGACATGGAAAGTAAAAAGTTCATCTGGTTTAATGCCTGTTTGTACGTATCTTCATTAATACCCACAATGGTGGCAGTTCTAGTTGAGCTCATAGCCGGACTATGTCAATGGTGAATACTTCATGTAAATTACAAGATAGTAGTATTTTCATAACCAACATAATTTTTTTCTAAAGGAGGAACATGATAATATGTGCGCTTCATCCATTTAGCTTCATGAATGTGCAGTATTCATATAGTCGTATCAGTATGCAGACAAGTAACAAATCAGGTTCGGTGGCTTCTGGACGTGTAGAACATGGATGTGCAGGACTCAGGGAATCAGAAGTGCATTCAGGTAAATAAGATGGGAAAAGAAAAATATTTTACTTCACATCCTAGAGCCAGTTAACTCTCAAGGTGAATTGATAAACATAGTAAGACAAAGGGAACTAAAGTAAGTGGCATTAGCACACTGAAAGAAAGAGATGACAAGAAATGGGACCAACAACTTGAAAGAGAAGCTAAAGTTCTTTCTGACTTCTGCTTTATCAAATGGAACGCCACAAAATTATAAAATTCTTTTGAAAAAGGAACATTCCGGATATAAGATTGAAATTGGTAATTATAGATCCAAGCAAAAGGAAAATAAAATGATGAAAAACAATGTGCCTGTAACTTGCCTTTTGAAATCTCCAAACGTCACAAGGTCATAGTAAATGTGTATGAGAAATATGCACAAAACCAGAACTAAAAGGGCAGCAAGTTCATAGCAAGTCTATGGAAATCTGGAATGGGCCTTTGAATCTAACTTTACACATCAACATAATCTTAACAGATAATCAATGGTATGAGTTTGTCATAAAGAAGAAACCAGAGCATACTCTTATATACCAAAGGAAATCATATAGTGGATGGCTGACAGGATATAATATTTTTTAGAATTACTACTCTTGCCTTTTGAATTGTATAAGAACCCATCGGAAACAGAAGAAATAATTCAAGCAGTCCTTCTGTTTGAAGTAATTATGCAGAGGGATGTCCAACAACTCCACCAACTGCAAAAACACAGTAAGAACATCATTTTTTGTAGGAAAGTAAATCAGCCCAAAATGTATAATATGCTACACAAATACTCCCTCTATACCCATTTATGTGGCACAATTCCATTTTTAATTTGTCCAATAAACAATGTCTACAATTCTCATTTTACCCTTAATGACATGATTTAGAGCCACACAAATATCTTAGGTTTGTTTTAGACCAAAAGTTTCAAACATCTTTCTTTGTTTCTTAAAACTCTCTGTTGAGTAAAATGGTATAAATTGGGATGGAGGAAGTATATAATACAAGTGGAAAGCATTGGAAGGAATGGGAACAAGAAAGAACTAGTGACGGCATGGAACTACTCCTGAATAATCATTTGTTACAAGCTGCAGATAAACTGGCGGACATAGATATCATAAATACAATGAATGTGTATCAACAATGGTTAGGCCTTCTTAGATAGCAGGTAAAAAAACAATTAAACTAGTCCTCCATTTGACACCCAAAACTCAATAGTTATTTATTTTAATAAAACTCAATGTTTGAAAAGCACGCGTTATTTTACAAGAACAGAGCATACTCAACGTGAAGGGGTATCAGTGTACCACCCAAGAGATGGTCAAATCCTATTACGTAGGAACTATCATCACTTTATTTTACTCTATGGCTTTCTTAGGCATGCTTGGGACATAAACACAAGCCAAAAACTCCTATATGGGTTTACTCTTCAGAACCAATTATTCCAGAGTCAGGGATAGAAGACAGAATAATACAGATCACTCTCTTCTGTCCCCTTAGAATAGATCTCTGGTCAAGTGTTGTGTACAATCTGTCTGGGGTTCACTAGGAGGTAAATGCTAATGCTAGAACCTTTAGGAATTGGCGACAAGAGATCGGAGAGGGGGAGAGAGAGAAAGGATGAGGAAAGAACCTTTGATAACGCAAAAAGTTGAGTGTGCATTCCATTTTGGTCACGGTTAAAGTTTGGTCCAAGTCGTTCCATCAACGCCACAAAGCACCAAAATGTTTCTGATTCATCTCTCATAACAAACAATATTGGTGAAAGGAGATCGCTCATACCCTGCAATTTAATTCAAGAGAATCAAATGTTCGTTTATCAATCAGAAAAGTGAGGTATTAAGTTGCACAGAGAAGATTTGAGCAAAAAGTGTTTCCACATAGGACCATGATCCTATCACACCAATGAACTGTCTTTTTTTTTTTTTT
>DF357669.1:44274-70103 GCA_000787875.1 Solanum virginianum | reverse complement strand
GGGAGGGGGGGATGAATAAGATAAGTTTGGTAATATCAGATAGGACACATAACATAAATTACATATAATCAGAATGACAGTCTTCCAATGATCAATAAAACAGTGGCAAAGAAGGTAAGTATGATGAAATTTGACAATGGCAAGTAAATAGACATGCAAATGATGACATAATTCTAGTTGCTTCATTATGCCAAAAACTTATGATTTTTAACTTAAAGCAAAATCTTAAGAAATTTCAATTTGAAAATCTTCTGACGGAGAGAAAATTCTCCGGCTTAATGCAGACTATCAGAGTTAGAATAGAATAGGAAAAGAAATTAGAACTACCTAGTTTTAGTCTCTCTCTTTTTTTTTTCTTTTTCATTTTTTCACAAAGTTATCCTCCCAGAGATCTACTGATTATGTCTGGACAAATTAATATCAATCATGGACTGGGTGCAACCGTCAAATAGTCAAATGTCCAAGCCCAAGTCATCCTACGTTGACCAAAAATTGATCAAAGAGAAAAGAGTAAAGGAGGAAAAAAGAAATGGGTAGCAACAGACGAGAAGGATAAGAATGCCAGAAATTTGTATGTAGCAGAGATGTCACATTTGATCAAATTGTTTGTAATACAACATGAACATATTGATCAGCAAAGAAGCACACACGTTAAGTTTAAAGGAAGAAGTTACCTGACAGTAACCCAAATCAAAGTTGTAGAATGAGTATGTCAGCAGTATATCACGCAAACACTTAATGTTTGGGCTGTCATCCTCATCATAGAATGAAATTGACCGATCAGTCCTCACCTTACATATCAAATAAGAAAGAACAGAAACTATTAATAATTAATAGTAGTATCACTGGTTGTGAATTGCAAGGATGTAATCATGCACTTGGTTCTCAAATAAAATCATTTAAAGGCCCGCAAAATGGACAAATTTAACACATACCACATCTTTTTCAATGAGGCCTCTCCTCTCTCGGAATTTAGTAAATCTTTTTGCTTGCTCCTTAGAGATGCTCTGCAAAGAGATGCCAATATTAGAATCAAAATTACATTTTAAACAAAAAATATCTTGTCATGGGAGCCTTCTGGGCAACAGGAAAACATAGGGACATACTTCCCAAATGAAACATCAAAATTACAAGAGCATCAAAACAAAAGTTGGAAGGATCGTATAGCACCTTAACTGATCTAAAATTAAATTACCACCTACTCATTTGTTACAAGTGATAGCATTTTAATAAAGTGAAGGAAAACACCTAGAAAGATTTTATATATAAGGAATTGGAAACATTTTTACTTTTCAAGCGACCCTGCCCAAGCTGAGAATATGACAAACCTTCCACTGGTTTTTTATCGTTTCGTATTCCGACTTTTTGACAGATACAAGGTATTCCCTCTCTGCATAAGTTGAATCATATGAATAGTATCCCAACAGAAATTGCCACACCTGCCATAAGGACACATTAACATATTCATGCTCAGAGAGGCAGATGTGGGGCGGGGTGGATATTTACGAGGACAAACCTCTTTACGGAGATCTGGTTCAACTCCTCCATAAAATATTCTCTCTCTTACTGCTTCTGAGTCTGTAACTCTTCCTTCAGAGTCCAGGAAAGCAGACCACTGCATAAGGAGCAAAACATGAGGAACTTAGTCGTGAATGCAATCACAACCATAGGCTAAAATCACAAAACCTTTGTTAAAATCCATGAAAAAAATAACAAATATAGATGTCGTCGAAGACACACCAGATGTGCAGTAATTGACGAATGACAAGGTAAACCTTGCCTGGATTAACCATGGTTAGAACGATCATGCTAAGAAAATAATGCACAATAAGATAGTAATTACAATTGTATTGGGACATATATCTGCTCCATTAAACACAAATTATGTGCATGGATCATATAGACTTGTGTTACGACCTCGGGCCATGTCACTTGACTCTCCAATTTTGATAAATAGTTGATCTGAGATAACAAGTGCACTCACTGAATGACAATTTACTAGACATCATAAATTTTCCTTTAACTTATAGATGCAACATTAACAGTTTGGCAAACTGTCTTTCTTGGAAAGATTTGTCGCAAATAATATACACAAGAACATAAAGACACAAAATTATTGAAAGTTAAAAACATACTAAACAATCTCAAAGAAAATCACAACCAATATGTTTTTTGCGTTTTGCAGTTCGATGGATAATTTAAAAACACACATAAGTTCTCCCAAAAAATTTGAGAACATTCCCAATTGCCTCAAAATTACTAACTAAATGTGTCTGAGAAGACTAGCTTTGAACATGGACGACGTTACTTCCACAAAAATTTTATACAGATGCAATCTTGCAAGAGATCGTCCATCTCAAAACTAGATCAATGTTCCAAAAGACATAATTGACTTGAACTTCACAGAGAGAATTTCTTTTTTTAAGCAAAGAAAGTTTCTACATGAGAAATAGAAAAAATACAGACATGAGGTAGTTTACTAATGCTACTTCTTGACAAAATAGGGATCCCTTTTAAAACAATTGTTACAAAACAGAGATGTGCAAGTGGAAAAATTGATCACCCTGAGATCTGTCACGAATCTGGACATTTGCATCCTCTGATTAAAAAATTGAGAATATATGACACAGTCAACACTGTTTGCAACAGTCTGCTTAAAACTCAATCATATTTAGATGCTTCAAGGCAAGTGATCATGCAATTAGAATAAAATGCGATAGACATGAAATGAATGTTGAAAAAAGTTATTGGGCCAAGTAGCCGCTGTATTAGCATTTGATAAGTGCAACCTGAAGAGTAAAAAAAAAAGATAGTCCTCTACCTCTTCTGCTCCCAAGGGAGGCTGCCGTGGCTTTCCCCATACTAGTGACAGTTTGTCTAACTGCAGAAAAAGAACTGGCATAGCTTAAAAAAACAGAAAGAGGGATAAATGCAATGTTGAAATGCTAAAAATAAAAAAATAATAATAAAAAAAAGGAGAAAAGGAATCTTGAAATAAGAATAACTCAAGCCACCTTTGCTAGAATTCTTTTACATAAAGATGAAGAGAGGGGAAATGCAGAGGGGATTAATATATGGGGAAGCATACCCCCACCTACCTGATGATAGTTTGGACAGTTCACTTAGCCACTTCGAATCACCACCCTTTCTAAGTAATGTTCATACTGTTGGTAGCTTAGGCAATACTTTTATTTTTTGGAAGGATCTTAGGCAAGAAGATATAATTGAAAAACAATCCTCAAGCTAATGGACTAGTTGTTTATCACTACGGCACACTGCTGAAGGAAGCACATCTTATATATTCTTTTATCAGTAAAAAACATATCAAATACTTCTTCCTCCTCTATCTGACCTGGAGTTGGGCTAAACATGCATTCCATAAACAAGAAGAAAGGAGATTGAAGTCATCACTGTGGTTTAGTTAGGAAAAAGTCAATTTTGAAGGATGTCATATCACTCGAGGTAAACATGAAAGTTAACAGGCTGAAATTGAACTCTCTTATTTTCCTGATAAATAAGGAGTGTAGTAGCATTGTTTCATTATTAAATGTTTCATCTTTCCCATATCACTGATGTCTAATTATTACTGGACAATACATTTAAAAGTCGTGACGACTCATAACATAAGGCAAATTGATTTCCCTATAATTAGATCATGAGTATGAGCAGATTTTGCCATTTTGAGGAAAGGATAACCTTTTAGGAAAATCAACAAAAACACCATCACTGTGAATGCACTAAGCCACATGCCAAACTAATTGGCCGACAACCTATGAATCCTCTTTCCCCGTATGGTCCATATGGCCCTGTTTCACTCCAATATTGGAAAATTGAATCAATGTATATAGTAGGAGGTCCAAAGGTTCTTTAACTCCCACAATTATCCCTACACTGACATACACAGCTACAAAAAATGCAAAAGGCTTCTGGAAAACCCCGGACTACTAATGTAAGTGTATAACATGACTAACCATCTAACTGAATGCAGGGCAAAAGGCTAATTATATGCAAGTTTCTCACCTCCAAGGGATCCGCAGGCACTGGAACATCCTCAGGCAGCTTCTGAGCATCATTAGATTCAGCAATGCGAGGATAATCATCTGTTTTCTCGTCATGCTTCCTCCTGTCACTAGGGATAAAACCATCTCCCTGAGCTTCACGAAAAAGTTGTGATGTCGTTTCACGAGCAAATTTGGTCACAAGAGAAAATTTCTCGAGTACTTGAATTGATAAATCTCGAGCAGGATCGTTATGTTTTTGTCTTTGCCAAGCATTTTGTTGAGAAAGTGCAGAATTTCTATCAAAAGTTTCCCCATCCGTCCAGCTAGATGGGGATTCAGTAGGTGCAGCAGCTGATGATGGACTGTTAGTTAGAGAAACAGCCCTAGGAAGTTCCAAGGAGGAGAGAGTTCTCTGTAAGAAGCAAACCAATGCATGAGCAAAAATGAGGATTCATGAATCATGATGAAGCTCCTCAGAAAAGCTGTTAAACTGGTTAAACAGATGATAGATCAAACTGGTCATACCTGGAGTGGATCTTGAAAGTCATTGACAAGAAATACATTAGCATCATCAGCTGACCTGGAAAAATACAACTCACCAATAAGAACGGAAAGGCCTTCATCCAAAAATAAAGCTCTCTCCCACTACTAGTTCATTCCAAATCCCAAATTTCTATTAGCATTTAAAGAAATACTCTTTCACAGGCTAGCACCAGTTAAACCTGGAACAAATTGGCAGTTCGTACACCTGTAGTTCAGCTACTTTAAAAAACTGAAAAGAATGCATAGTTGGTGTCCGGCAATTCAGCTGGATTACCATTGAATATCAACCTAGAGGTAACACCACACTCTAGCATTTGGAAATGCCTTACCCTTCCATCTACCACATCCTTATATTTTTTTCGATAGTCTCCTCATCCACCAAAAGAAAGAAGCAACTTAATAGATCTTTCATAGCAACTTAATAGATCTTTCATATGTGACATGGCTTTTGATTTCTTTACTGTTATCTGTATCATCCAGTAGCGGACTATCTAGTTTTACTTTCTACTCTCAATTTATGAATTTTGACCAAAAAAGAAAAAGGAAGAGATGAATTTGGTTTATTAGTAGAATTGCCCAGTCATGACAATGACGAAGACGATGCATAAGAACACAAATAAGTCCACCTCAAAAGATAAGCATGCTGCTTAATTGTTGCAAGAAACTCCCGGACACCACCATTGTAGAAATAAAGCGGAGGAAATGCTAGTCCTGCAAGTGATGAATGTATAAAGTAAACTCAAAACAAACTGACAATATGATGATAACAGAAAAATAAAGGATCCGAAAAGCTAAGGGGAAAAATCATAGAGTTTTTCTGAAACAAGAACCACCAATTAAAGATATTCTAAGACAATAATGATTAGAGAGATCGTCAAAGAAAGTAAAATACACTCAGAAACAACAGAAAACGGTTAAAAAGAAAAAACTTAATTCAAATTGATATACCATACATGCCAACCACTAAAATGAATTTGTTGTGTGCTCCACATTCTATAAAAATGGCATTTCTAATTTACTAAGATAAAACAGAATCACTAGTGAAATACAACCCCGTAAAATACCTGATGACAAAACTACAATAACATATTGCCACCCCAGGGTGGGAGTGTGTCGTCGAATTGATCTCACATCCGAGAATGGAACTGCTCGTATAGTGTAAAGATTCTTATCTGCACCAACATATAAAAAGAACAATCATTACACAACAGCCAATCGAACATTTGCTGCACAGAGCTGCTCTTTCCTCTGTTACATTACAGATAATTGACCCCAACCTTTTTCAGACAACCTTGCACTCGAGCTTTGTCCTTTATATGGAATCCATGTCTGTCACACAAAAACCAATTTAACTCCAAAATCACAGGGTAGAGTCAAAACTTTAACAAAGTGCTGCAAATGTAAGTAATACTCCCCACTCCACCACCACCACCACCATCACAAGTCCCCTCTACTTTTCCTTGTTTTATGTGACAGCAAAGCTGGAAACCTCTTATTTATTTGAAGTATGCACATTTCGCTGTGTAAATTACATCAAAATTTTCTCATCGGGAATTGTATTTTCATTCCATCCTTCATTTGTGTGAAGAAATGACACTCCCCCACCCCATAAACAAAGTACTTCAATTCATCAATATTTAAAAGAACCCTTCTCTTTACATCCTGATGCACAAAAAGCAAAGCACACGGAAAGGTAATTCTATAACAATGGAAATTTGACCAGTTAAGAACTGTCTAAATTCCACCTACACATTATTTAGGATTCCATTCAGTTTGTGGCACATTAACCATGACTTGAAAACATTCACATAACCACCTAAGGTTATGCACCAAGAGCAAAACTTGGTTTCTCTTTCCAAAGTATCAAGCATCAACCGGTACGTTCACCAAAAATGAGAGTTGAACCACTTGTGAACCTATTTTCCCTCCAAAAATACCACTTACCATAAAAACCTTCAGCATTCAAAAATCTAACCAGGCAAGAGGAAAATGATTAAAACCAAAATAAAAGCAAAAGAGAGAAGACGGTGTTCTCCCCTTGCACTTCTCTGTTGTTATCCATTGGGAAAAGAAGAACAAGAAGAATGAATGGAAATGAAAAGGAAAGGAAATGGAGAATTTTGACTTTGTAGAAGCTTTTGATAAGTTGGAAGTATACCACAAAACAACGTACTTGAGAAGATAATCCATAATTAACACTAACATTTATCCATGTTCTCTCTATCTCTCTCTACCAAATTATTTTCAGAAAGCTTGAAACCTTTGCAATAGGAAAGCTTCAGATTGCGCATAGTACAGAAAGGAAAATGATTCCCGTTGTCTGTAATCAAAGATTTGAGATTTTAATTCACAAAACAAGCATAGACTAGATGTATACCATAAACAGAGAACCTCCTTGTTTGATCAGTTTTAGTCGACCACTGATCCTCTCTGAGGCATACTGAGTCGGATGAATAGCCACATTATCTTTCACATACACTAATTCAGCGCCTTCCTGTTCACCTGATGAACTTTGCTTACTGCTATTGCTCCTATGCATGCTCACTGAACCCTAATGCACATCCCAAAGATGAGAAACCAAATTCAATATATCATTTCATATTAAAAGAAATTTTTGGCAAAAATCATTTCATATTAATAATTAATATATAAAACAAAAAACTTGCTTCCCTCCACATGTCATCAAGTGGTCATGCTAGACATAAAATATTTGTGCATGATCAAATTATGAGATTCTGCCATATGAGCTGAGAGAATCTTGTTTGTTCTCCTTCATTTCTTAATTAAAAAGTAAATGGAAAACAAAAAAGAAAGTACAAAAGTAAACATAACCACCAGTAGAGGCTAATAAGATTCAATTCAACATTTAGTTTGTTCGGATATGATTGTTTCAGAGCTCTGTGATTCAAATTAAGTTTACACTGGATGAACTGCATTACCGATATTGACCTTTAAAAAAGATGGTAGGTACAGTTCGCACGATATAACATCGATAGATTCCATCGATAGTCATTAGGAACTCTCAGAAATCTATTAAATTGATAGTTTGTTCAAAAGATCCACGGACAGTTACTAATAGAATTCCTTGGTTATCTTGGCCTAGGCTTTTGAACACGTGGAAGCTAAACCAATGCTGACAATTGACCAAACTGAATTGACTAAGGAACGTATAGTAATGCTCTAGATATCCTGCTTAATTGGGTGCTCACAAATAGCTAAACCACAATCTAAGGAAGCCATATTCTGCTTAATTGGTTCTGACATAATCAAACCACAATGACCCAGGGACAGTACTATAGATGATCTGCTTAATTGTCATAACAATATTAGGCAGATTACAAAGCATATGCTCAAATTTGACTTCTCCGAATAAACAGTATTAATCACCAGTAAAGCACAGTTCACCTCAAGTAATAAGGAAGGTATAGTAATGCTAAACACACCTGCTTAATTGGTGCTGATAAGTAATCAAACTGCAATGACCGAGGTATTCTAATACTATAAGCAATGTGCTAAATGTCAAAATAAAATCCGGCAAATCGCACACATATGCACAAATCAACTTCTCTGAATACACAGTAATAATCAGCACTTACACACAGTTCCCTCAAGCCCTCTAATCAATCTTAACCTCAAAATAACCACAAAATTCAGCAATGAATCAAAAAAAAAATGCTCAACATAAAATCAATCGATGCACAGGAACTTCAATGAACATTGTAGATTGCTAATGCACGATTTGGAAATAACGATGAGATAATCATACACAGTAATAATCAGCACTTAAAACACACTTAACCTCAAGTCCTCAATAATCAATTTTGACCTCAAAATAACCACAAAAAAATTGGCGAAATGCTCAACATAAAATCAATCAATGCACACGAACATCAATAAACAATGTAGATTGCTAATGTACGATTTGAATATAGCAATGAGATATCATACACAGTAATAATCAGCACTTGAACACAGTTCACCTCAAGTCCTCAATAATCAATTTTGACCACATAATAAGCCCAAAATATTTGGCAATTAATCAAAAAAAATTGCTGAACATAAAACTAATCAATGCACACGAACTTCGATAAACATTGTAGATTACTAATCTACAATTTGAATATAACTATGAGATAAACATACACAGTGATAATGAGCACTTGAACACACTTCAACTCAAGTCCTCAATAATCAATCCTAACCTCAAAATAATCACAAAAAATTTGGCAATTAATCAAAAAAGTGCTCAACATAAAATCAATCAATGCATACGAACTTCAATAAACATCGTACTACTTCCGTCATATATTAGATGGACACTTTCTATTTTGCACGGTGATTAAGAAACCATTAAGCGATTGATCAACTTTACTATTTTGCCCTTTTTCAACATTAATTAGCCTCTTGAAAAAAAATTTAAATCTTCAAAATTTGTTTAAACTTTCAAAGGACGTATTAATTATAGGGGTAAAATGAGAAAAGAATTACTCCCTCCGTTTTAAAAAAGTGACCTAATTTATTTTTTTTGGTTTGTTTCAAAAAGAATGACCTCTTTCCTTTTTAGGCAACATTTTAATTTCAACTTTCTACGTGGCATGTTTAAGGCCACAAGATTAAAGGACATTTTGTTACATTTGACATAACTTTAATTTACAATAGCAAAATAAAAAACTCTTTTTTTTAAACTTCGTGCCAAGTCAAACTAGGTTATTCTTTTTTAAACGGAGCGAGTAATTAATTCTATCCTCAGTAAGTGATCAAGTAAGATAGGACAAATATTTTTAGTAAGATGCCATCTAATATGGAACAGAGGGGTAGATTACTATTTACTAATCTACAGTTTGAATATAAGGATAAGATAAACATACACAGTAACAATCAGCACTTTATCACAGTTCACCTCAAGTCTTCAATAATCCATTTTAACCTCAAAATAACCACAAAAAGTTCCGCAATTAATCAAAAAATGTTCAACATAAAATCACTCAATACACACTAACTTCAATAAACATTGTAGAGTACTGATTTACAATTTAAATAAAACAATGAGATAAACATTTCACAGTAATCAAACATTGCAAAGTACTAATTAACGATTTGAATTTAGGGATGAGATAAACATGATTTTTCGAATTTCGAATAGCGAATTGTGATTTCTTACTTGCTGAACAGACGCAGCGTAATCCGCGTCGTCGGAGAGATCGTGAACGTCAGTTTCATGCATCGCCGGTGAATTAACGGAGGCTTTTGCTTGGGTTAGGGGTGGCGTTGAATTTCGACTTTATCACTTTTATCATTTTGATATGATATACAATTATCGTATTTAATATTACTATATCAAAATTTATGTAAAGGGTTCTTTTTTTTAAAAAAATATCCATATTACTTTCTTCATCATCACAAAAAAATGTATACTTTTTTTATTAAAAAAAATATAAATAGTATATTTTTCAATTTGGAAATCAATTATATTTATTGTTGCACAAATTATGATGTATTTTTTTCTCGCTCCCATGTAATAGCTTGTAAATCAAATAGAATAGGTAATTTGCTAGGTAAACTCGGTGCGACGAGCTCAACTACCTTTTGATGCGCACAAGGTAAACCTCTGTTCTTTATGTGATAGCTTGCAGACCAGATATAAGAGGTAACCCGCACTAAGTAAGTTCGACTACCCTTTGGATATGCACAAGGTAAACTCCGTTCTTATGTGATAGCTTGCAGACCCAATATAAGAGGTAACCCGCTCTAAGTAAGCTCGACTACCCTTTGGATATGCACAAGGTAAACTCCGTTCTTATGTGATAGCTTGCAGACCCAATATAAGAGGTAACCCGCACTAAGTAAGCTCGACTACCCTTTGGATATGCACAAGGTAAACTCTCGTTCCTGTACAATAACTCACAGACCAAATAGAAGAGGTAACCCACACTAGGCAAACCTGGTGCAACGAGCTCGACTCTAAAGGCAAACACCTTACTTTCACTGGTAAGGAATTTCGAACTTGAGACCTCCAATATAGAAATCTCAAGCCCAAATGACTGGACCACCCCGAAGTATACAAATTATGATGTATTTATGATTAGATATGCGAAGCTGACTATTTATTTCTAATTATAAAGTCAAGTACACACGTATAATAAATATAGTAATAAAAATAGCTAGTACTTGAGAATTTAATTATTTTTTATAGGTTTTTAAAATTGAAATGGCATCAAAAATAGCTACACTATTAAAATATGGTGCTTAATGATTAAGTTTTAATGGTGCTTAATGATATGTCTTTAATTCATGTTTTGATAGTGACTTTGTTTGCTCAAAGAATGCTAAGAATGGGTTAGATTGGCAAGAATTTGTTTGATTTTCTTGATGGTGACATATTGTATTCAAGTTTATTTGGCAAAGTTTGTGTTGAGAAATAAATCTAAATTTATAAATTTAACACAAATAATATCTTGCTAAATATAAAATGATGTTGTATATAATATATTAATTCAAGGCATTGACCTTGATTCTGCGAATAGCTAGAGCTTAATTAGTTCCAATCGGACTATTTTTTCTAATTGGTACTTTTAATTTTTGATTTTAGTTCTATGCATTTATTAGCTTTATAGCACTTATGATATTCTAATAATGTATGTTTTATGGCATATTTACACTCACCACAAAAAGAGGTGAAATTGCAAAAGAATTTTATTAACGAATCAGATCGATCCATTACTGATTAGTAGTCGATTTCTAATCCAAAATTTAGCAATGGATTACCATAAAACTTTACTAACCAAATGTTTTTAGTTGCTAAAAGTGATGGTAAAAGAAATACGGTCTAATCTAGCAACATCTTACCCTTTGAGAGGTTGCAAGTTCAAAATCCCTTACCAGAAAAAGCAAGGAATTTGTCTTCTAGGTCGAGCTCGTCGCACCGAGCCTGCCTAATACAGGTTACCTCTCCTATATGATTTGATTTGCGAGTTATTGCATATGAGTAGGGGTTTATCCTGTGCGCAACCCAAGAATCGCAACTATGGATTCCCCTTGTTTTAAATAAAAAATAAAAAATCTGGCAACGGATTACTAATCAAAAAATTAGTAACTAACACTTTCGGTTGGCAATATGATCAACGAAGTGAAATTCTATTGGCAAATCAAATTTGGTAGAGAAAATGACAGACTAGTTCAGAGGCGAATTCAAGATTTAAGGCTGATGTACTAATTTTCATAGATTTTAAGAAAATATGAAGATCACTTATTGAAACCTCTCTAGAGTTGAGATCTTTTGTGCTATTTTAGGAGGTAAACAAGCCCACATTTTTGCAGCAACTCAAGTTTGTGGGGTAAAAAATTGTCTTTTTTGTCTACACAAGTTGACAAGTGACTTTGGCCTAGTTGTCATTCAAGATTGAAACATACTCATCATCAACTACAAAATCATCAACTTCAAATTTTCCCACAACTCCTTTGACCCCTTATAATATTATTACAATGCTTTAAAAATTGTACCAAGAAAATGTTTATAGGAATTGAGAATGTAGATGTTGACTTCTTCCATTTTAAAGAATATATATTAGGTTTGTCCATGTAGGTAGGATGACTTAGGTAGGTGGCGGAGCTAGAATTTTCAGTAAGGTGGTTCAGATTTAGAAAATAAAGAAGTATTTGTATGAAAAAGTCAGGGCACTCATTCAATATCTATTATATACACAGTAATTAATTCTATTCGATCTTGGTAGAAATATAAAATTATCTGAATTCTCTTACACCCTCTAACTCTGTCACTGACTAAAGCATTAATGTTTCTAAACAATTGACAATACAACAACGGTATAAAAAGTACGAACCATGATCCATGTGCATATATATGAGCATTGTATTATGATGATTCGTCGTAAATTGACTAATTTTCTGATGGTACGATTATGAACTTACCATAACACTCTTCTCCTTTATTCAAGTTCGAAATTGACAATACGAGCGAGCTTTGTCAAAGTTGCTAAACTATTGATATTGACTTTAAATCACTTACAACTATATACAAGTATATGTTTCTTTCAATCAAATCTAAGTAATTAATTTCAATTAGTGAATATATATTCTTAGGGTCAACATATGACACATCCCAATATAAACAAATGAAAAAAGAAACTATGAGTACCACCCCCTTCCATTTCAACCATAATTTTTTTTTGTCAACTCTTAATGTGACACAATAGAAAAATGGTAATCAAAGATATCTTTCTCAGACCCCTAAAAAGAGTATGTAGTTATTAGGAGTTGTAGCAAGAAAAAAGACAAAGCATGGGTTTGTATGGTCAATAAAATTATTCTTTTGTAAAGTAATCAATTGATTGTTTGACTGAAGTTTTACAAGTTATAAGCAAAGTATGTGTTGCTTTTGCTCCTATTTTAATGGAAGAGGCCAGCCCCACCATGCCAATATATCTACAAGAAATCTAAACTTTTTTTAAACATATATATATATATATAAACATATTCTTAAGCAATAATAGTCCGTAAACCACACACAAGAGATATAAATGCATGAAATAAATCCGGTGTAATAGTTATCTTATGGAATATCATATGTTGTACCAGCTCAGTCAGCCCTGCATGAAGTACGTATTAGTACGTAGAAAAATAAGCAATATATATGTTAATATTTGTTTGTATTTTAATGAGTAGATAGTTTAAAGATCCTCTACACTATCACTATTTTATAAGTTTCATGCCTAAATTACTAAGTATTTATAGATATCCTTGAATTCATATTAAAACATCCCTTTGAAGAATATGAAAATGTTATGTGAATATAACGCTTCAGAAGTTTCTCCAAAAGTTTCAAATGTCAGTACATGTAGAAAAAAGTGACGAATAGGTTGAAAACACCTAAACTCATCATTTCTGTGAGTTTCATATCTAAATTATTGGTGTTCACAAAATCCTAATAAATTATCATTTTCTCATTATGCCAAGTGGACACATTCATTTTTAAGATTTTCTTCATTTTTCACGCACCACTCAGTAAGTTATATATATATTCAGCTAGTTCTTTTTAATCTAATGTGAGTTATTAATTCTAGGGAGATAACATGATCACCTAATAATTTAGGTGTAAAACTCACACAACGACAATAGTTTAGAGGGATTTTTTAACATATTCGCTCGATCTTCATTTTCATTCTCTTACTCAATGCATCCAAGGGCATGAGTAAAGATCAACAAAATATTAAAATGGGATAAAATCACACACTAGAAAACCTGAAATTCAAACTCTAGCAAAGGCAAACCGATTTGGTTTTTTTTTTTGTTTAAATTTTAATGGACAAAATTATCTGATATTATACAAATAACAACAACAACATACCCAGTAAAATCCCACAAGTGGGGTCTGGGAAGGGTAGAATGTACGCAGACCTTACCACTACCTAAGTAGAGAGGCTGTTTCCGTAAAACTCTCATCTCAAAATCCATACGCAGAACGGACTAGATATGATCAAAAGTAAGGAAAGCACATGACAATGTGAAATTATAATACAGTTCAAAACATAAACAGCACGCAAATACTGACAAATATTTACAGGAAAAAAAACAGTGCTAAACAACTCCATAAGGCCTCCTGCCTACTTAATCCTACTAACTAATTATCCTACTATTCTAATTTGAGATCTTCACTTCAATTATCTGATATTATAAGCTTGGAAATATAAAACTATGAAAAATCTTCAATAGTGGGGAAAACTTTTGATTATTTTTTTTCATTATTTATTTCCTCCCACAAATATAATCCCTCTCCTCAAGAAAGTATGTAGTAATAAAGAAATAGTGTCCTAGGATCTGATGTTTAAAGTGAAAATAGAAATAAAATTGAGTTTTTAAGGCGTGGGGCTGTCTGTTTGGTTAGTGGCACGCCTACATAATCTCCATAAATCATGAAAAATAAATTAAAGAAGGTGATAACTTCGAAACCAAAAAAAAAAAAAAAGAAAAAAGGTAATGTGGGGTGGTTGGCTTTTATTTGAGACTATCAAAAATCATTTAAAAAGAACAATTAAGGGGACAAATCCACATTATTTAGCAACTAATTAGCATTGTAATTGTGAAAAGATGAAAAGATTTGGTCAAAAATATTAATAATTTTGTAGATTGGTACGTAGAGAATTGAAAATCTTCGTGTAAAGTAGAGAAATAAAAAACAATTTTATGTAAGTCAGTATAGTACTTCTGATATAATCTATAGGTAGACTATATATCGATAATTCTATTACTTAATTAAGTTGAGAGAATGTCGCTTTAGTGAAGAAAAGAAAAACTTTGATAGTAATTAATGTCCCTTTAAGGCTCAATTGTGAATTCACATTCTTGTTAGTTGAGAGTTTTAGTCGTTTTTCAAGTTCAATCTTTTCCTATTCTAAATCAAAGTTACGAGACATAAAGTCGTATTTGCTCCGTAAGACATTCTACACAAATTCAAATTCGATCGAGCCCAAATACGTATATCGAATACAGTACTCAAATTTGAATCTTACTGAATACAAAAATATCTTTATTCACGTAAGACTATCTGCACAAATTCAAATTCAATCGAGTCCAAATATAAATATCAAATACAACACTCAAATTTGAATCTTACTGAATACATCGTCTTTATTCACTTTCTACACAAATTTAAATCCGATCATTATACTAATATTTTTGTGAAAGTTTGCAAGTACAAAAAGAATAAAAAAGATTTAAAAAAAAAAAACACACTTTTTAGAAACTTCTTTTTTAGACACTTTTACTGACATTCTGCACACATGTTTCCAAGATTTTTACTTAATTCCTCTTGCTTTTGTAACCTTCTACATGGGGTTCTCAATTTATTGATGTTAATATTGAAAAATGTATTAAAATTGTTTTAAGTTGTACTCTCTTCAAATATGTCATTATTATTAAAAATAGTTGATCCAAAATAGTTACTCCCTCTATTTTTATTAAGTTAATTGTTAGAAAATTTTTGATGTTTCAAAATAAGTGAATTGGAAATTTTTTCCAATTTTATTCTTCATTAATTAAGTTTCTGAGGTTGAATTTTGTATGAGAAATAAATAATGCATTAAATGTGTGTATGGAGTTTGAAAAGAGTAAAAATGAAAAACATAATTAAATTTTGTCTTTATTTTTTTTTTAATATGTGTGAAATGAACCAATAATTCACTTAATATGAAATAGATAGAGTATTATTTTAGAAAATCAAAACATAATAGAGTATATTTTTATTATTTTATTCATATTAATAATTATTTTTGCAAGTAATAAGCAATGACTAATTAACATAGAAAATATAAGAGAAGAGCAAATACACATACTCTAATATTTTGATTGCTTAAATTAGCTGTCTTTATATAAATTGCAAAAAGATAATATTTATTGAAGATGGATTAGTATTTTAAAATAAATAAAGATAATAAAAAAATATGATAATCAGAATGTGTAATTTTTTACGATATGAGTATGAATTAAAAATATGACAAGTAAAGTGGTCACAATATACACTTCTATTTTAAAAATAGTCTAATAAAAGAAAATGTGAAAAATAAATTTATTTCAAGGATAACTTCAAGTCGCATATGTAAAACAAAAAAAAAGTCACATAAATCAAGAAAGAGGAAATACTTTATTGACTTATAACATAACACCAAATGCAATAAACTCCTGACTAAATCCGGATTTACACGTTAACCTCAATTTATTTCAACAGAGTTTCTATGAATAACCCCAAATCGCATGTGTAAATCAAGAAAGAGGAAATACTTTCTTGACTTATAACATAACACCAAATGCAATAAACCTTTGACTAAATTTGGGTTTACACGTTAACTTCAATTTATTTCAACAGATTTTCTATGGATAACCCCAAATCGCATGTGTAAAACAAAAAAGTCATCACATAAAATTACAAAAAAGGAAATACTTTTATCAACTTGTAGCATAACACCGAACGTAATCAGACCTGACTAAATCAAGATTCACACGTTACATGACTCATTTCTGAAGCATAAATATGAAGGCCATGTTAGCTTAGTCTGATTAATCATGCATGAAACTAAGAACATTAGATAATTACTGATTAATTAATAGTTTGAAGGGTAATTAGATAAGCCAACATAACTATTTCATTCTCTCTGATCATATGATTGATGACATGCAAGCGTGATCTGAAAGTGTGATTATTAGAAGAATAACAGTCAGAAAGAAGAGGGTTTAATTTACACTTTACAATAAAAAGGTTTTGTTTTTATTTGTTTAATTTATTAAGAGAATATTTCAGGTGCATGCCAAAAAAGAATCTTTTCTTTTGGTGTATGTATGAATTTTGAGTTTAATTAATTTTGTATATAAATTGTAAGCATAAAGAAAATTTTATATTAGTAGTTCATTCACTTAAAAATATATTTTACAATTAAACCTTCTTACAATATGAAATTTGTATAAATCTTGAAAATAAAATTACTTCAAAAAACAGACAAATATATAGCCAAATAATAAAATTCATCGTCAATTCTATTTAGAAGTGAATTACTTAAAAAATTGTGTTAGTTATAAGCAATTTAGTGATAAATTAGTAATGAAATTCGCAGCTAATTTATGTTTTTTTTTCGTGACGAATGTTACATGCTACAAAAAAATCCGAGTATGGTAGCCAGAAGAAAGTGCTCAGGATTGTCCCATTTTTTTAGTCTAATCCACCGATTCTCGGGCTCAGTCTTTCGACTTATCCCCGCCTGAGAAGAGAGAGAGGGATGATAGGGCCTCTGAAGACGATGCTTCAACGGGATCCTTTAGGTGGTTTTCTTAAACGGACTGACCTTCACTTTCAGCGGATCATGGCAGGGGGCTCTATCTTCGAATCCAGCCAGCTACGTGGCCTATTTACTGTGATTTGCATAATGTGAAAAATCTTATATTAACGAAATGATGGTGTATGTATTATAAATTCAAGATCGTTCTATAGTGTTCTATTTTATGTGATCTTCTTTTTTTTTTCATATGTTCGGAAAGTATATCCTGTCTATATGTTTAGAGACACAATTCAAATTTTAACTTACTTTCATCAGAAATTATCTATAGTCAACATCAAAATTTATGACTCTTCTTAATTTTTTATTCTTTTAAAAAAATAACAAGCTCGGTGCACCAAAGCTTCTGTTATGCACAGGGTTCAAGGAAGAGCCCGACCACAAAGATCTATTGTGCGCAATCTTACCTTATATTTCTGTCCGAAGCTAGTTTCAACTTGTTACTCGTCTTATATTACTACAAAATTCATAAAGTCTTGCTCTTTTCTAAAAAAATTATATTTCGATCAAATACTATCATCATATAAATTGATATATAAAAAGTATTTTAATTAAATAGGATATAAATAAGCATGAAGAATTCTAAAGCAAGTTGCTACCTAATTGACATCATTTCCCTCACATTCTTTCTTCTCCTCAATTCTCATCCCAAGGCAACTATTAAAACCCTACACTTTATGCATCCTTCTTCTTTTGCCATCATTTCTTTCTCTTTTCCATCTTTATATATATGGACTTGAAGTTTTATTGGTAATCCATATTTTTAGAACTCAAAGTTATGCATGTGACTTCTCTCATACATATCCTCTCTTCTCTTCGTGAATCTCAGTTGAAAATCTTTATTTTCACATCAGACATCTAATGAAATAGATGTTTGCTCTCTGCTATGTGACGATATTTTACATGGCTTGCCTCTTAAAGTTCTATTT
Organism: Solanum virginianum; assembly: GCA_000787875.1. Classification (NCBI taxonomy): domain Eukaryota; kingdom Viridiplantae; phylum Streptophyta; class Magnoliopsida; order Solanales; family Solanaceae; genus Solanum; species Solanum virginianum. The sequence continues at coordinate 51,794 of DF357669.1, read as the reverse complement.
GAATTTTATTCAGTTGTTATTTCCAAAGGGAAGCCTTGGAGCAACTGGTAGAGTTGCTGTCACGTGACCAGGAGGTTATGGGTTTAAGCCTTGGAAACAGCCTCTTGCAGAAATGCAAGGTAAGGTTGCGTACTATAAACCCTTGTGGTCGGGCCTTTCCCCGGATCCTGCGCATAGCGGGAGCTTAGTGCACCGAGCTCGCCCTTCAGTTGTTATTTCTGAAAAAAATTCAAGTTTAGATCGTGCTTCTTTCCAAAGTTTGAATGATTGGTCAAATTTTTATAAAAATAAAATGGTGTTTTTGTTGAGTATAAAGAAAAAATAAGTTTCATAAATAACGTTTTATGTTGATTGTCTTCTCCCATTCCTAATCATTTGTTAACTCACCAAACATCAGAAAATAAATAAAAATAATATCATTTATTTCATGCGAAAAACATTTTTTTCATCATTTTTTTCTTCATATTTACCAAATGCATCCTAGGTGTTTACTGAAAAAAAAAGGTTATATCTAAGATTACCTGCTATTAATCCAATTTGTCTATTAATTGAGATGTCCTTATTTGTTCTTGTTAATTGTAATTTAGTTATATTCCTAAGAGTAAACTTGATCAGGGGTAAAAATGGAAGAAGCGATATTGGTGAGGTTCAATCCGAAGACGAATTTACACTATGTTTTCGTAAAGAACGATCTCAGATTGAGCCGCGCCAATATCACTTTCTATTTTCATTTGATTTTTCTATTTCGTATGGTCTTTGATATGGCGGTGATCAGACATCATATGGCGGAACTTGATCTCACTGAGTGGATGTCGCGAATTAGAGTAACATGCTAATTGGTTGGTAGAGTTAGATGGTTATCTAGTCGTGGGGTAGAGTAGTAATGTTTTATAATATGTGTTGTAACTATTTGTTATTTTTGTATAGTTGTATCATATGAACGTATTGTCTTGTGTTGTGGTTATTAATCTATTTTTTGGGTCATATCTAGTTTATTCTGTTAATGAGGTTTTGAGATGAGTTTTCTCAGAAAACAACCTTTGGACAAGGTCTGTGTATATCCTACACTCTTCAGACCCCACTTGTAAAATTCTACTGGCTATGTTGTTGTTATGATCTTTGATTTTCATATTAAAAACGATCGTCTGAATCGAAATTCATGCATGCGTTGCAAGATCCATTTATGAAGACAGAAATTTCTACTAGATACGTATATTCCATTCTCAATGACTCGAACCCAATATTTCATTCATTCATCTTGATTGTCCATGGTAAGTTTACATTTCTCTATGACTTCTCTTTTTTGCTCTTTTTATTCTAGGTAATAAAAATCATAGTTTCATCCATATTTGTAAATATTTACATGAAAGTTGCTAGCTTTATATCACAATATTTGATTGATTGGATTTAAGATAGATGCATAATCAATGTAAATAAGCCTTTTGTATTATTAAGTGTTAATATATCTTATAGAGGGTATTTGTCTTAATATTTATCACCACATAATATTCATTACGTATTATTATAATTATAATAATGGAAAAGAAGAAGGAATGATTTGGATAAAGTGCAAAGTTACTAAAGAGTTGGTTTTAGTATTTTGATAGAAATCAAATTTCTTATATGGCCATACAAAAGCTCACAATGTCATATCCTATATTGCTCGGACTCTTCAAAAATGTCAACGAGTGCATATTGGATTCTCCAGAAGTAGTGTATTTTTGGAAAATCCGACAAGAATGCAGCATCGAAAGTAAAGAGTCCATGCAACTTAGGTCATATCACAAATAAGAAATACCTAAATAGGTCATCTCTACAGATCCTTGAGGGGAAAGAGAGGGTGGGGATACCAGGGTTGGGTGTGCCTCTGAGTAGGAAATTGAAGTAAGAGAAACGGTAGCAGAAGCAAGATACAAATCTTTGCCCTTTTCTAGACAATCAAATACAAAGATGAAATCCTGGCAACTAGAATATTATAGAGATGGATTAAAGAACAAACAAAATATAGTTCCAAGAGTACAGACATTGGAAACATAACCAGAGACAAACTATCACAACAATGAACGACAAAGAGGAGACATAAAGCTAAATCTAAAAACACCTTGCACAAGCTCCCCAAACTGCTAATAAATCTACATAACTTAGCAGAAGGCATGTCAAAGCTTTCTCAATACCAAGAGAAAATTAAAAATTAGCAGCCAAACCTAGAGCGTGTTATACTATCCAAAGCTGCCCCAAACACTCTCTGATCGTACTCATAATTGTTGCCATCATAATGTGATCTATATTCGTTATAAGGTGATCTATAACCATTAGACTGGTTTACTGAAACACCAGGAGAAACTGGAACTGAATGGAGAAAACAATTATAAGAATGTGAGACAAAACTCAAAGAAACAGACAATAATAAAGTTGTAGAAGAAAAAAGGTACTAAAAGCATTGGATAATGACTTAAATTTTTTTTAAAAATGCATCACCTTGTGTGTAACTAGTTTGGTGCTCTGAAAACCAGCATGAAGTTGATAACCTTGCAGAATTTGGTGAAATTTCCTTATCATTATAAGGTGTAGGATGAGGCCTTGGTCTAGAAGGAATATTTAAGGCCGGCGGTGTTGCGATTGGCAAGTTATTAGAGGGCTTGTCTTGCCCAGAAATCTGTTTAGAAAAATTAATCCATCAATAAACATTATGAACTTATCAAAAATGCTACTGTAGACTTTGCCTCCTCAAAGCTACAAGTTCCAGCCGCCAGCCCACACAGTTGACTGAATGAACATATGTCTGTTGTATCTCTCAATTCATGAGCCAAAATCAATAACACACTGACGATCTCTACAGAATTCCAAGACTATCCAACATCTACATGGAGGCTGGTTCTGTTGGAGAACATAGAGGAGGTAAACCCATACCATAGGTTTGCAAGCACTACAGAAGCTAATAATACTTGGAATACAGAAATTCACTAAATGACCATCACCAAATCAGACCATTTTAGCCACTTGAGGACCGGGTAACAAGGACTTACTGCAAATTTTAATGTTCGATTGTAGAGTGTCACTAAACCAGAGAAAAGCTTCACAGCATAGTCCGCAATCTCTTCTGTCTCATATTTTGCAAAGGCAAAACCTTTAGGCTTATCAGTTTCCTTGTCACGAGGAATGTACAAGTCAACAACACGCCCTGCTTGAATCAGAATGTCATATAGTACACGATCGCATACTCTCTCATCCAAATTTCCTAACCAAAAAAAGAAATTCAAACACATCTTAGGAATAGAAAATGACCTTGACTTACCATCTCAGACACCTCAACAAAGTCAGCTTTCCAAAAAGAGGTAGATTAACCAAATTCATGTGCAATTCTTCCCAAGCTAAATATTGGTTCTCATTATGTAGTAGTCCAGGAGGTCCAGGTCTCACCTTTTTGGTGGACAACAAAAGTGTATTCCCTTCGTCCCAATTTATAAGATGATGTTTGCCTTAACATTGTATTTAGGAAAAAATGGCTTTTAAAGCTGATGGTCTCAAACTAAATCATATATGTTTGTGTGATTATCAATCATCTCATAAAGGAAAATGGATATTTTAACGTTAAATCGTTATCAAATATAAAAATGTATCATGTCGCATAAATTAGGAAAAAGGCAGTAATTGCATACTAACAATATGACAGAACCAAAAAGGCAGCACAGAGTTCGTTTAAGCTTCTGCAAAACTGTGTTTGGAAAGGGAAAAAACAGTTCTAGCCCAATCTTCTTTTAATGGATATTTTGCGACAAGTGACTTCTCTCTTCTTTTTTTTTTCTTTTTTCCTTTCCTATATTTTGAAGATTCAGAGCTCAGCTTTCCAAGTCTTGAAAAATGAATGTCACCAAGCAATTCATTGAAAAACCTATCACCTTAAAATAAATGTGTACATTGCAAAAATGAATGTCACCAATCATTACAGAATATATCCACGCATAGCTGAAATTCCATTAGAAACACAATCAATCTGAAATTGTATGATTCATCAATGAGAAAAAACAAATTCCCAAAAAGGATATACGATCACCTCTAAGTTACCAAAACTAAGAAAAGGAAAATGCAGAGGTACAGCCAAAAGTCCCGAAACATAACCAGAAAAAGGCACACTTAACTGCTATATCCCTAAATTCATCGGTTCCTGATTATTGAAAAGAAAAATTAAATCCCGTATTCAAGCAGAAAAAAAGGTGCGACATTAGATCTAACATATGAAGAAAACATTCAGGAAAAATTAGAGTACATATAAAAAAGGACATACCGACATAAACAGTGCAATTAGGGTTTTCCGCCATGGGGGTATTAAGCTTTTTCTGGGGATAAGAGAGAAATAGAATACCCACCCAGTAGATTCACAAAATACCGGAATCGTGTGGTCTCAAAGATTTTTTGTTGTTGTTGAATAAAGCAGAGAAGTTTATTTAACTTCATCACTGACTTCTGGATGGTTTACAGATCGCTTTTGTTGACCACGGACGCCCACTGAAGTTTCGACACGTGTCACTTCCTTATTAGTCCTTGCTTTAACACTCGTAAAACCCCTGTCAGTTTATCCTCCGTTTACACAATTTGTTCGAAGTGTTCAATTCCAGAAGCTGAAGACTCTTTTCTCTCTTCACGGAGAGAATTGAAGAGAAAATCTCATTTTTTTCGTTTTATTTACTAAATATTATGTATGGATTTATAGCATTCCTTAGAGTTTGAATTATAATAAATTTTTAGTAATTATTTGATTTTTTTTAAATCAATCTGGATGATCGGAACGGAAAAGAGGAATTTTTGATCGGAGAAATCTGAAAGAGAATTTTTTTCTCTCGGCGCAACATGTCTGCTATAGTGTGCGGGAAGAGATCGAATTTGTTTGAGGATTTTCAGTCGTCGCCGTCGTCGTTATCATCGCCGTCTCCGCCGTCGCCGGTTTCGAAGAGGATTCGCCGTAGTTTTTCTCCGTCGAGGTCTAGTTCTGGTTCCGATCGTGTTTTCTCTGGTAATTCGATTGCATCGTCGGCACTCGATTATCTGGTCATGCGTTTCTCTGACATGGATAAGCAGGTTTTACTTTTTTTTCCCTTTTTTTCGAGCAATTGTTTAGAGTTTCATATTGTTTTTATGAGATTTTACTTTGTATAATCATGGAACGGTATTGGATAAGCTTGATTTATCTATGTTTCGGATTTTGATATGGCAAGGGATTTTGATATGGCAAGAGTAAAGCAATTGAGAAGGTTTGCCTTAACATCGTGGCAATGTAAAAATCCTTGATTTTCTGATTGTACTTGACAAGCAATGTTTACAAAACTGTATGTGGACTTGTGAGTTATTCTATATCTGTGCTGATTGTTGGAGATAGCAGCAGGTACCGGTGGAATAGGTCTAGGTGCATGTAAGCTGGCATTATAAAAAAGACGAAGCAAGTATTGGACTTGCCTTTATAAACTAGTTTAGAGAAGGTCTGTTGAAAAGAAATGCTTACTGCTTCATTTAGTTATTTTGCGATGTTGGAGAGTACCTTTCGGTTAGGCGATTAATTTATTTCTTATGATGTTGTAATTGGAAACTAGGGGAATGTTTTTTTAGTTAATGACTTTGGTAATGCTAATATCCTTCTCACCTTTTGCTTAAACCGGACAAGGTGTGTAACTAGAGGAGTAATTTCATGTACTTCCTTGTTGAGGATTATGATGATTTTGTAATTGATTTTGCTGGATGAAGATTTGCCTATTATTAGATGTTTGAAGTCCTATTTTATGATTCTTCTTATCCTTTGGGTGTTTGACTTCTTGCTAACTTCTCATGGCATAGAACCAGTATAATTAATTCCAAGATTGTCTTCCATCTGCTGCTTATGGTGTTAAGTTAGACTTGTGGAGCTCTGTCACTTTACTCCCTAAGAACTTAGTACTTGCATAATTGATTCATTAGTGAGGCCAACATATTTATGGAGATCTGTCACTTTACTCCCTAGGAACTTAGTACTTGCATAATTGATTCATTTGTGAGGCCAACATATTCTGCTAGACTTTGAACGAGGGCTCATAAGTTGATTGATTAACTGTGGTTTCTCCGCGAGTCTCCTTCAATGGAGGAAGAGGAAAGGGAGCAGAAGAGTTAGCTAGCTTTTAGTTAGATTTTCAGTATATGAATTGAAGACCTTTTGTTTGATATCTTCTGTAATTTCAACACATTATATATGCCATTAAGTTTCTCTTCTGACCTGTAACTTTGAATTTACAAATATGAACGAGTAAATGAAAAAGGGAAGATGGTCTTTGCAAATACTTAACAATTTTGAATCAGTGATGTATATCGAGTCTCCTGTAATCAAGTAAAAAGAACACTTTTAGATGAAAGTAAAAGATTGATGAAGGAACAGACTAAGCTTAACATAATTTTTTATATAAATTAATAATTTACTGAAAAAGGGACAAAACAATGACCATACACAAGTAGGATACCAAAAATTAGAAACCTTACAAAAAGATATTGTTCTCAGCGAACAATCCCCAGTCATCTATACTTATGGGAACCTCATGGGTGCACTAAATTAACATAATATAGAATTGGGAAGTGAAAGTGCCCTAAGCAGTGCCACATATATATATTTTCTTTTTGGTTCTTTTAACTTCATGTGGTGTGTGTTAATGCCTGGTGTGAAGTTCTGGATATTTGAAGGAAATAAACATGGAATAATGTAGAAAAAACATAAAAGGAAAATTAGGAACTTAGTTGGGTCTATATGTACCTTGTTAGCAGGACATTATGTGTTCATTTGGAAGATATTCCTAATATCCATCAAAGATTTAATTTTTGACAAGTGGTAGGTTCTTTAACCTTTTAGTGAGGAAAAGCCCAAAATCGTCCCTTAAGTTTCGTTTGTGGTTGGGAACAAAAGAAAAAAAAATCCTTTTTCCCCCGTTTTAATATATGCCTTCTCTTTTGTAACGTAACAGAAGGTTTTGTAGATAAGAAGTCAACCGACACATCATGAATGATATGCATCAACAGTAACCCTGAGAAAGATGCACCATTTCGATTCTTCTAAAGTGAAAAGGAAATTTGGAACGATTAGGAACTTAGTTGGGTCTTAAATGTTGATCTTGATATTGTTCTTTGTTCGAGGTACGTAAGATTGCTACTAAAAAATATGTTAATTTTTTAATAGGAGTTGGATAGATTGATGTATTACAGTTTAAGGTTTTTTGTTGGAAATAGAACATTAAATATTATGTATATATTTTAGATTATACACCACATATCCATTTTTCAATACAATTAAACCAAACATTGACAAATCCACATCTGATAACTATATAGCAATCCAGTGATTATTATTTGCTCCACTAGTCAAATGACTCAAGTGTAAAAAACTATATAACTGAGAGTTGATTGTGAGAAACTTTAGTGAATGCCAAGGAGTCATTCGTTTTACTTAATGTCTGCTCGTATTTTTCCTTAATTATTAAGGAAATGCTTTCATTAATCCATTCAATATCTGA